>WEIV01009533.1:114792-171633 GCA_013390005.1 Calyptomena viridis
ATATTATATATATAACAATATACATATTACTATACATAATATTACATACATATGTACGTATATGTATATTTTATACACGTGTATACTTTTAGATGTGTATATTTTATATATTTATATTTCACATATTTATGTTACATATTTATATTTTGCGTATTTATATATTTTAGATATTTATAATTTACACATTTATAGTTTAATATAAATATATTGTACATATTTACATATTCTATATTTAAATATATTTTAACAATATTTTTAAAACGCTGCTGAGCTGTGGAGCAAAACACACACAGAACAGGCTGGACAGATGATTTAAGAAATCTGAGAAAAGGGACAGACAAGCTGAAAAAAAACCCCTCCTCCTGTTTGCTAATATAATGTCATTCCAAGACAGCTACTTAAGACCACAAAAATTAAAGAAAGTGCTTTCAACAGACAGAAATGGCTGTAGTTAATGCCCGAGTGAGACACAACACAAGAAAAATAAACAATGAAGTGAAAAGCCTTTGACTTGAGGCTGCAGCTCCACCAATATTCCAGTTTCGGCCTTTCCCTCAACAAGAACCGCCAAAACAAACAATCTGCCACGGTTATTTTTCCCCCCCTTCAAGTACAAAAACGGACAAGAAAAATTCCCCAGTGGGAACTTATAAGGGAAAAACTCTGAAGATGGACCCACATATTCTATTCCCATTCCCAATAATTTTTGGTGCCTCTTACCATTGCTGCCAAGGGCCTTCATAGTCACCTCCATCTGGGCGTACTCGTAGCTGAAATTTATCTCACTGGACACTTCACTGGAATTGTCCCCATCTATGTCCAGCTGCTCCACACTGTTACTGCACCTGATGGAATTGTCCCGTTCCTCGTCCTCAGGATCCACCTTCTTCTTCTTCTTGGGCAAATTCAGCCTTGAAATAAGTGGGAAAGGGTCAAAAAGCCACGCACGGCTCAATTCTGAACCAACAAAGGTTATCAAAATGAAGTGGATTATCCAAATTAGTAGATTTCTGCCTCTCAAAATTTGTTGGTCTCCTGTGTGAGTGTAGTTTTCCTCAGGGTAAAAAGGGCAAACTAATAATCCATTCTACCCTTTAATAATATTAAAGTACCTGATGTTACCAATGACATGGTTTAGATAATCATGAAATTTTTAGTCCTTCCATATTCAAGTAATTTAGAGGCAATAATAAAATATGTTGCTTTTTATGGATTCTTCTTTCAAGCATAAAAGAAAACAATGATGTTTTCAATCATCATTTAAATTCCATTGATCTTTAAGGTATTTCAGAGGGTCAGTGCAAACTTATAACTCCCTTAGTATCTTCTGTACCTGAAGAAATGGTTGTTTCCCCACAGGATTCTGTCTCCATGATGGAGCTGGATGGGACACACGACAGCAGAACCATTTACAAACGTCCTGTGAAAAAGCAAATGCATTTATGTAAGACTTATTTTTTTCCCCTCCCAGTATTACTTTCATTAAAGGATCAATTAAAGATAAGAAAACAGGTTTATTGGCTTGCAAACAGGCAAAGTATTCCCAGAAACTTCACAGCCAGTGCTGTTTCATACACTCCTCAAATTCAGCTTCTTTTGATCTCTTAAAATTATGAAGTTCAGTATATTTGGATAGATATTATGACAGCTCTGTTTGGGGAGTAGAATTAGAGCTTAAAAGTAAAGGGCCTGGAAAAAATAATGTCACTAGAAATAAACACTTTCACACTACTTCGAAATACAGACACAAAATAAGAAATATTTGAATAAGACATGAGACACTTTTGCTACATAAACAGATTAAAGACAATAAACTAATTAAAATAATCAGAAATTACTTTCATTTCAGAGTCAGATTAAGTTTGGAAGTAGGATTGTAGGATAACTCAAATTTGAAGGGAATCTCAGGGCATCATTCAGTCCAATCTGCTCCAAGCAGGATCAGCTACAAATCAAGGTAAACGTGAAAGGGTTGAATTTTGTGTATTAACAATAAATCACTGGGGATGCTGACACTGCATGTCATTTTGTGATCAATTTGAATATACCATCTGCTTTTCAAGTAGTGCTACTTAATCAAATAAAGCAACAAATGCTTCAGCAGCTCTTTGCATATCAACAGATTTCCTAGAAAATTAATTCAGATTTTGATAGAGTTACATCTGCACAGCTGCAAGTCAGTGAGTACCTTCTTGCTGAAAGCACGTGCAATTTACTCATCCTCTCTTTGAAAACTCAGGCTACAAACACCATCTCTGAGAGAAATCTCATCAGAATGAAACACATGAATTGAGAATTGAGAGAGGCAGGTGACAATTAAAATGTAAAAGCAGGATACAAGAATTAAAATTTTCTTACTTCAGAGTAGACAGAGAAGGTTATTTTCTAAGTACCTTTCTGCACCACTAATCGTAATAACTAGAAAAAAAGACAATTATTATACAGGTGGAGCTGTATTTTGGTCCTTTACCTGGTATTTTTTTGAGGGGTTAACATAACCTGGCCTTCTGGGGTGATGTCTATGATGCAGTGCTCAGGAAGAATTCCCATTCCACACAGCTGGATGTCTTGGGAGTTGTCTGAGCCTATTAATGTGTGCTCCTGGGGAAAAAAATAATCCAGATGTTAGCAATGGATTGCAAAGGTTCACTAGTTCTGACTCATCCATTCTCCTTCTGGATGTATCTTGTCATCTAGTTCCAAAATTTGAAAGCTGTTCAATACTTCACTCAGAGGGAACAAGGAGAAGAAAGAGATGGAAGCAAATAAATGCCTTGTCCTAAAATAACAACTCAGGAAAGTTTACAGGCACCAGTTAAATCCCAAAATGAAGAGGTTTCTATAATTTAATTGTGGAATTAAATTTCTATAATTTAATTCAGTGCCTCAGGATGTTGTAGAAGCCAAAGGAATAAAGGATTTCAAAGAGGAATAAAGAGAGGTTCACAGATCCATGGCTATTATGCAGGTTCCATCTAGACCAGCAACAGCTCAGGAGAGAAATTCCTCAAGTACTTGAGGCAGGAGGGATTTGGCAGATGTAGGATTTCTCCACTCATAGAATCACAGAATGATTTAGGTTGGAAAAGACCTTTAACATCATTAAGTCCAACTGTTCCCCAAGTGCCACATGCACAGGGATTTTAAATCCCTCCAGGGCTGGGGACTCCAGGGCTGGGCAACTCGTTTGGGGCAGAAATTTCTTTTTTAGGCATCTCTAAGTCATTTTGGGGAACAAACACAATAGTTTAGATAGGTTGGTTCAAGCTGTTCTTCAGCACTTGTCAGAACTGGTACATACACAGCTCAGCATTAAAGGATGTGGGCAACACACTCTGGGAAACAAAAAGATTTTCTTCTCAGGATTTTAGGAAAAACAGGCCTAAGTCATTTTATCAAAAGAATTTCAAAGCATGGGGATTTCTACACCAAAATTCTCAACCAGCAAGACACATTTTAGCTATTAAAAAATAATAAAGACTAACTGAAGGAGACCAAGGCTACCCACAAGGAGTTCTTCCTAGGAAAGGAAAGCAGCACAGAACCACCTGAGACTTTCCTGTTGTTACTGGTGAACCAGGGCCTGTTTTCTGAGCAGGCTTTGCCTTTGGAGTGCTCTTGTCCTGTGTTCCCAGTGACCACTGGGAGAACTGGGCTCTGCCTCAGTATCTGCCAGTGTTGAGGCTGAATTAGCAGCTGAGTCACACCCTGGACATTTATGTGCAAGGCACCAGGGAGAGATTCCACTCTCCTCCCAAAAATCTCAGCTCTTTTGTCCTTTTTAATGTTTTTTTTTTTTTCAGATGGAGCATTGAAAAAGTTCTTTCCCTTGTTTTTATTGAGATATCACAGAGCCACAGTGACTGATATAAAAGAGGATCATGTATTTCCTAGGACTGACTAAACCAAAACCATCTTTCAGCCTAATTGCTGATTTTGTGGCTGTTTTGAGAGTTACTACAGACCACTTCAAAGAGAAGAGAATGATTTAACGTGAAGCTCAAACTGAAAGTTCACTGGCAAATTTTAAGAACTTATACTCCAAAATGTGATTTAAAAGTTGTTGTACCTCATTTCTCCTCCCGAGTTCTACATCCACAGTTTGTAAAAAGCAGAATAAACTGCCCAAATGTTTTGGCACAGAGTCTAAAAATCATGTCACGTGTTTCATGTTTAATATCAGAAACAGGGGTTGCACTTCTGCTGAAGTGCTGAGGCAGAACAGAACTTGAGTTTCATTCCTGGCAAGTTGCACGAAGAGGATTAAAAAATGCATTTTATAAACTGAAGAGAGCAGTCAGAATTTGGACTTCAAATGCAGAAGCTAATTAGTGATGTGTCCAATTTTTATATAAAAGAATTTTCTGGGTAAAGGCTTGTTAAAGTTGGCATAAAAAACCCACCAACAAGAAAATTTGCATCCCAAAACAGGAGACAGTTTCTCAAAAAGAATATGTGTAAATTCCTTTAAAAAAACCCCCCCACAACCAAAACCAAAACAAAACCATAAAAGTCCAAACTTTCCTCTACTATGAAGAATTAGATTTTAAATAAAAAGGTTGTAGTCATTTTAATTTTAATACGTACATATTTTTAACATTTTTACATATAGAGTTTTAACAAAACCCTCTACATACACCTCTGCCAATGGAATTAGAGGCCTATTTCTACCCTTACAAAAATTACATACAGAAATACATATTTTTACCTTTAAATAGTATACCAGAAGTTCATTGAGAGCTGGATCTGCATTCAAATTAACCAGGAAGCACTTATTATCCCCAACTTTTATTCCAGAAGACTGAAGGGATATTCCAAGGCTTTCCAGCTGTTTCTGACGCTCCTGCAAGAGAGTAGCCATCAAAATGGAGCTGATTGATGCACAGCCCTTTGGAATTCCATTCCCATCTGCCAGAGCCCCAGGAGAAAAACGATGGATTGATACTTGTACAACAAGTAACTTTTCTTCTGAAACAGCCAAGACACAAAATTCGAGGTTCTGTCAAGCTTTGATTGGGATTATCCGTAATTTCTCCTGTCCTTCCACCTCTGGTCTCGGAGGGCTCCGTGTGTGGTGTCACACAGTCCCATATTCCCAGTGGAAAAGGAAAACAGCCAGGAGCAACACACTGCAGCTCTGTAGAGCTTCTCCATGACCTCACTGGGACAGCAAAATGCCACCACAAAGCCATCTCTAGAGCCCTTTATTTTCCCTTTCGAGCTAAAAAGCAACAAGTTAAGTTAAATCCCTGCCAAGTCAAGCTCCATGTCCACCCTTTGTTCCAGAGCAATCAAAATGACAAAAAACTGGCAACCTGCTATTTAAGTAATGCAAAGAACACTTCCTGCTGAACAAGAAGAGCAGCGTTTTGGATGGTGTTTTGTTCTTGTCAATACACTTCATAGAAATGCACAACAAAGCATTACTGTGCAAAAATGTACATCTTTCAGTGGGAAATGTTTGGGTGAGAGCAGAGCAGTGAAAGAGGAACATAAAACATTTCTGACTCAGGAACAGAAAGGGATTCTTCTGCAAAAAAAAACCCCCACATTGGGATAGAAATGTTGGGGATTGTTGCCAGGATCACATAGAAACTGAAGTGAGACTCACTGTCCATAAAAAAATTAAAAATAAACATGGGAGGATTCTCACGGGATTAGTGAGGGGAAGTAGAAATGGGAGAGGGTAAAACTAGTAAGAAAAAAAAACCAGGATACATACAGTGCTTTCCTTGTGCTGCTGAGACTTTTAAAAAAATATAAAGTTAGCAGAGAAATGCAGGAATAATGCAGGAATGTCTTTTAGGGTTCTGACCTCTACCTACCAGTGTGCTTTGTATTTAAACACTGAGCAGGCCACACTATTCAGTGCAATTCTCTGTTCAGCACTGGAGTTATACCAGGTCTAATCAAGATTAAAGTTACAAAGAAAAGCACAACTTGCTCTTGATTTTCTCTTCCCTGTCTCCCCACACGCTTACAAAACCAACATAATGTCCTTGTAAGGAAAAGTCATGTGTGTGAGAGAGAGAAAACAAAGAACAGAGACAAAACTGCAGTGTGATGTCAAAGATCCCCCTTCTGATCACCAGTGCCAGGCTCTGAATTCACAGAATTCCTCATTATCTACAGAGATACAGAACATGTTGCCCAAAGGAAAACTTGATCCACATTCTAAATTTCCCAAGATTAACTGAAAGACAATGAGCCAACTTTGTGGTGCCACACAACTTCTGTAACTTTTTTGGTAGTGGTTGGGTTAATTAACTTAAACATTCCAAAATGTATTAAAAATATGACAAATACTCACTGAAAATGTCAAGAATTGTCTATACAGCTGTTCTTTGAGGCTGCCACTCCATCACAAGGCCTCTGATGGCCTTGGTTCTTTATGAAGTATCATCCTTTCCTCAAAGATTTACAATTATCTCCCCATCCCAGATGCTGGCCAGAAATAAAACCACTTGACAAGCCAAGATATAAATGTCTTTAGCCTTGGACCTGCCTAAGTCTACAGTATTGGGGTTGTGTGGCCAGGTTTTGGTAGTGGTTGGGCTGCAGGAGTGGCTTCTGTAAGAAGATCCCAGAAGCTTTCCCATGTCCAATGGAGCCAATTCCAGGACAGAAGGTTGAGCCCATCAGTGATGGGGGCAGCACCTCTGGGATAACAGAGTTAAAAAGGGGAAAAAAAACCTTCACAACTGCAGACAGAGAAAAGAGGAGTGAGAATATTGGAGAGAATCAACTCTGCAGACCCCCAGGGCAGGGCAGCAGGAGGGGCAGGAGATCCCCCTGCATCCCATGGTGGGGCAGCTGTGCCCCTGCAGCACAGGGAGGTCCGTGGTGGAGCACAAATCCACCTGCAGAGCCTGGAGAACCCCACCCTGGAGCAGGGGATCCCTGCAGGAGGCTGTGACAGTATGGGAAGCCTGCACTGGAGCAGGATCCTGGAAGGACCTGTGTCCCCATGGAGAGAGGAGCCCACACTGGAGCAGGTTTGCTGGCAGCACTCGTGATCCCACAGGAGACCCACACTGGAGCAGCCTGTTCCAAAGGACTGATCCCATGGAAAGGGACCCATGCTGGAGCAGTTCCTGAAGAACTACAGCCCATGGAAGGGATCCATGTTGGAGGACTGGCTCCCATGGGAGCTGGAGCAGGGAAGGAATGTGGGAATCCTTCCCCTGAGGAGGAAGGAGCAGCAGAGACAACGTGTGATGAACTGACCACAGCCCCATTCCAGTCCCCCTGCACCACCCAGGGGACGAGGTGGAGAAAATCAGAAGTGCAGTTAAGCCTGGGAAGAAGGGAGAGGTGGGGGGAAGGTGTTTTTAAGGGGGTTTTTTTGTTTCTCATTACCCTTCTCAAATCTATCTGATTGGTAATAAATTAAACTAATTTTCCCCAGTCAAATCAGTTTTGTGACAGTAATTGGTGAGTGATGTCTCCCTGTCCTTATCTCAACCCATATGTTCCATTTTCTCTTCCCTGCCCAGCTGAGGAGGGCAGTGACAGAGTGGCTTTGGTGGGCTTTTTGTGGCCCTCCAGCCCACAACACCTACTGAAAATGCCAGAAGGTTCCTTCCCCTGCCTTCCAAACCGTCCTGAAACAGCCTGTGCTGCACAAACACAAGTCCTTATCCCTCCTCTGAAAAAAAAAAAAGTACCACTTTTTCAAAGCTCATGAAACATCCCACCAGGCTGGGAATTTAGAGGCAGGAAGGATGAGAGCTAAAGCAAACATCAAGGCAGATTTAATCTGTAGAGTTGAGCCCATTATTTCTTTTCAACCTCCTCACACACTCAGGGTTTCTATGCCTAGAAAATTGTGTAGGAGGAAAGCAGAATTTTATTATTATTATTATTACTCATTTTATTTTTTTCACACAGGGAGGAAAATCCACAGTACAAACCTGCACTGAAAGTCAGGAAACCCTCATAGTCACAAAGCAGCACTTCTCACAATGGATCTTTAAAACCAAAGTCAACACAGTCTATTCTGATTGTGGCATCTACAAGAGGGCTTTGTACCAGAGGCTCCATTCCCTCCTTATTTATTACACACTATTCATCACCTTCCAACAGTCCTCCCCCTCCAGAGCTGCCCTCTGCAAATACACCAGCATTTGTGTGGGCAGAACTGGAAGTGTCATGGAATAATCGTGGTGACCTGCATAATTTTTCAAGATAATCATCTTCAGTTATGGTCTATCAGTTTAAGAGGTATTAAAACACACAGAGATCCTGAACAGCTCTATTTTTTAATATTCTGGATGCCCTTTGCCTTGTGCTTGAGGCAGTCAGCCCATAACCTTGCACTGAATGCTCTCAATGCTCATCACAAATAATTTTGCTGCCTGAAGAATATAAAATCCCTGTAATCCTCTCATCTGTGGATTATTATTTTTTTAAATAACTTCTCCATTTGCATACAGTGACAATTTATTATTGTCACTGGAATAGTAATCTGGGAGGCACCCATCTATCACAGGAATTAAGTGAAGCTTTTCAAAAGGGCAGCAAGCTTGACCTACTTACCCATAAATGTGGGGAGAGACTCAGACAACCTCTATGAACTGACAGACAAAGAAAACAAACCTATTTTTCATTAAAAAATGGGGGCAGGGAGGAGGAAAGAAAGCAGCAAACCTGAGCTATCTCCTCAGTTTTTCTTAGTTTTTCTTCCCAGGTCACAGTCATTTCCTGAATCAACTTTTCTGATTCCTCCAGTCGTTCTTTTAACTCGGGTGATTTCATAGCCTGCAGGAATAAAAGCAAATGAAACAAGAAAGCTTGTTGTGCTTTGTGTTTTTTCACACAGATGGGGGGGAAAAGGCAACACGACTCATTTTGCAGGGCAGACTTATCAGTAAGTGAAGGGGGTTTTAAAATACATATTGCATGTAAATGAGAATCCATCAGAAAGTTAAATTAGTTTCAAGTACAGATGTTAATGTGGACTTTATTTACTTCAACACAAACCAATTACATGATACTGGCAGATTTGCACAAAGATACTCCAACACAAACTAATCTCATTTCTGTACCAATGTGAGTATCCCAAATGAGTCATATCTAAAACAATCTGGTTTCTCAAGATCCTGCTGATCTGGCTTGGCACCATCCTCTCAGCTGTCATACCCATAAAAATGACATTTCACATCTCAGTAAACTGCCATGACACCAAAATATTTTTATTGTTCATTTTTATATGGTCTCATTGGTGTGATTTTTAATTTCTAGAGCAAATGTCCAGGCACCTGAGGTGTTCTGGTTATCCACCTCTGCATTTATATATGCAGTTTACAGGGTGAATATCAAAATGAGCCTTAAAATGTGCTTCTGGACATCAAAATTCAATTTTCTTGCTAATCCATCACAGCTCTAATTTAGCCTTGTGAAATATTCAAAGGCCCATGCTCCATTCATGAACTAACTTAAGAATAAGAGGATACCTCCACTGCCACCCATCAGATGCTCCAAAAACATTGCCTCATCCTTGGAAGTGTTCAAGGCCAGGTTGGATGGGGCTTGAAACAACCTGGGGTAGTGGAAGGTGTCCCTGCTCATGACAGGGGGGCTGGACCAGAAGAGCTTTAAAAGGTCCCTTGCAACTCAAACTATTCTATAATTTTTATACTACAAATATTTACTTCTATCTCAGTACTGGCATTTCCTCCCCTACTACCTTGATCAAAAAGCCTGTGGATTTCCTTATGTCATTATTTCATTACTGCTAATGATGAAAATGGTTTTGGCTGGTAGGTGTTTATGCAATGCCAATTAAACAATGTTAAGCATCACCCTCCATCAGACATTCCATTACCACAAAACCAAAATTCCTCTCAGGAATCCAGATCAAAGAGTGGCCTCATTACACTGCAGTTTGTTCAAGAAAAGGAGCAAGTGCCAGGATTGGAAAATCCTGTTTTAAGACAGGAGTTTCCTCTGCCTCAAGACACAACAGTCTAGGAGCTGTCAGCTGATGTGTCTTGTGTGGGCTTTTTCTGGTTCAAGTACCAAAATGTGGGGGAAAAAGGAAAAGGACTTTGGACAAGGGCCTAGAGAGACAGGACACAGGGAATGGCTTCAAACTGCCAGAGGGCAGGGAGAGATGGGATATTGGGAAGAAATTCTTCCCTGTGATGATGGGGAGGCCCTGGCACAGGTTGCCCAGAGAAGCTGTGGCTGCCCCATCCCTGGAAGTGTCCAAGGCCAGGTTGGATCAAGCTGGGATAGTGGGAGGTGTCCCTGCCCATGGCAATTCTCATACAAACCCCAGAGATATGGACCCACACTGACATCACACCCACAGGTCTCCACTGAAAACAGGTAAATTCCCAGTTTAGGAAGGAAAAGCTGGTGGTCTTGGTACAAACACATTAAAACATATGATATTACCTTTGGCAAGAAAAGACCAAAATGCGTGGATTAAAAAAGAAAAGGGTAAAAAGGATAATGCCTTGCTCTTCTTGGGGGAGGAAAAAAGTCAAGTTCTGTTCTGTCTTGGTTATTTACGAGAGAAAAGGCTCCTGACACCAAAAGGTAGAAAAAACCAAACCCACACTTGGCAACCTCTACATTTGGAAATTAGCTTTGAAAACATAACCTGTCAAAATGAGTCAATGTTTTTGTTCACTTAAGGAAGTTATTTATGCACATTTCTCTAAGAACAATTAGATGGGCAACAAATGTAATGAACTGAAAGGAGCACAAGGCTGTGAATGTGGGGTTTGACCTTTACTGTGCAGCCTGGTAACAGCAAACTACTCCATTTTCCCCCTGCTCTTTGTCAATGCCACTGAGATGACAACTAGGGTGGGATTTTAATACTTGGGAAAGGAAATTTTATTACTTCATCTTTAGGAAACATTACTTCATTACTTTGGACAGCTGCCATTATTTTGGCATTAATGCTAAAAAATTAAACAAATGGGGATTACTTGCAGCTCTCAAAGTCCTGTTGAGTCTGTGGCTGATATTTTAGAGGAATTTTTAGATATTTAATATTTAGATATTTAACTTGAGATACCACAAAGAAACTGAAATACACTTACTGGATGCTTAGCATATTAGGCAGCTCAAGTGAGAACAGTCCAAAATTCACTAGTCATTTGTACTATCACAGCCAGCATTCCTTGCATACCTCATGAGGCAAGTACTGTAATCATAATTTTTCTGAATAGCAAAACAGAGGGATTATGTCACCATTGCTTTGCCCCATTTGAGAACAGAACTCAGGATTACACTAATTCTTGGCCTTCATCTAACATTTAGACCGTGCTCCTCTTAAAATGTCACTGAGGAAGCAATGCAGATATTCAAAATATTATCTAGTGCCTGTAAGAGAACTAACTGAGAACAGTTAAAGCCTCTAGACAAGCCAGAAAACTATTTAGCTGAATTCACATCTTGCAATGGCCACACTGAATTCTTAAAATATAGTGGCAAAGTTCTGCCTAGAAACTATCCTGTATTAAGAATGCACCTCTATTCCTGCCCCCACATCCTCTGCATCACACCATAAAAACAAGACTGCTCAGGGTGTTCAACCTGAACCTGCTATCTCACTTCAGGTCTTAGATTGTCCAAAGGAAGAAAACAAAGATGGGGAAGGGCCTGGAGGGGAAGTGTGTGAGGAGCAGCTGAGGGCACTTGGTGTGTTCAGACCTCATTGCAGGGACAACTCCCTGGGCAGGGGCAGAGGAGGGGCAGGGACTGAGCTCTGCTCTGGGGGACCAGGGACAGGAGCAGGGAATGGCCTGGAGTTGTGTCAGGGCAGGGGGTGTTGGATCTCAGGACAAGGTTCTTTGCCCAGAGGATGGGTGGGCACTGCCCAGGCTCCCCAGGGCAGTGGGCACAGCCCCGAGGCTGCCAGAGCTCAAAAAGCATTTGGATGATGCTCTTGGGGACATGGTGTGACCCTTGGGGACGGTCCTGTGCAGGGCTGAGGGTTGGACTCAATAATCCTCGTGGTCCCTTCCACCTCAGCATGTTCCACGATTCAACACCCACATTTCAAGACTGACACACAGAAAGATGGGAAAAAAACTACATAAAGTGAGATTTCTCATGGATACCCTGTAGTATCGTACCACAAAACACATACATTATTACACACCACCACCCAGCACTCTTGCCTTATGGCACCACTTTGGAGAGCCAGGCAAGGCGGTGCCGACCACGGGGGTCGACAGGATCTTGGCTTAAGCCAAGACTCAACTTTGTACCTCAGCTTTGGTGAGCTGTTCCCTCAGCTTCTCCACCTCCTCACGGAGCTCCCGGATGATGCGAGCGTTGGGGTCCTCGTTGACCACGGCGTGGTTGACGATGTTCTTGGCCCTGTCCGCGTATCGCAGGGTGGAGAGGGTCTCGTCGTAGTTATCTGCTGCTGGGCTCACCGTTGCTACCATGGCAGTCTTGCTGTTCCCACCGAGGCTGTCCTGGAACGTGGGGGGGGTTATGGAATTAGAACAGCAGGTTCTTCTTGTTTCACCCAGCCAATAAACTCTGGCGGGGAAAAATAATCTGAATTTTGGAGTAGATGGCGGCAGTTAAAATAGAAATAGTGTTGCTGGTTCGAAGTTAAACAGTGTGTAAATCAAGAAAAAGTTGTAATTTTCCAGGTTTGTTTTTTTTTTTTTTTTAGCTGGTTTAGAAAGTGTCATTCTTGGCTTTCAGAATCAGTTTTAGTTTCAACAGGAATGAAAAAAAGTCTCTTTTTTGGGCTTTACAGTGCCTAGTAACGGCTTCAAAGGTTTAATTCTATGTTTTCTGCTTAGGTTTATACACCAGAAACATAAGCACCTCAGCTTTAAACTTCTCAGATATTACTGAGAGCTCAGGAGAGACCATGATGAACTCAGAATATCTTATTTTAAAGACTAGAAGGAGAGGCATCTTCAATAAACACTTAAACTACTGAAAGATCTCCTCATAAACAATATAGCTCATTTTACTCCTATAAACATTTCAGAATGGGGCTCTTTCCTTCCTCCCACTGACACAGCTCACAAATCTAAATTGAGTTACATAAGAAATTACCCTCCTGGAATTTGGTTGACAGAGAAGAAGGGTGTGAAACCACATTCCTGCAAGTCAGTGTGTCCAGGGCAGTGGGGAAGGAAGGAAGGTGAGAAGGAAGGATTCAATCTTTTTATTGATCATGAAATCATGGTTTACAATTTCAGCCAGTCTAAAATTGTCTAAATATTCTGGTTTAAATTTTCCATCAGATCTTTTTGTTCAGTTGGTTATTTGATTTCTTTTGCTTGTTTGGATATTTTGGAGTGGTTTGTTTTGGTTTTTTCCCCAATATCCCTTTCTGAGACAAACCATGCTACTAATTTTCATCTTCAATAACCCACGAAATCTAGGTCAGGCATTGCCATTAGAACAATCTGACCACATTAGCTGCTTGTCCAACCATTTCAATTACAAAGCACATGTGCAACTTTCCCCAGAAATCATTAAAACACCCCTTTAAGTATTTCCCCAAGACTCTCTTTTTGGCTGCTTGATGCCTAAACCTCTTGGACAGCTGTCTGGATGCTCCAGAGGTCAGACAAGCATTGACCACACACCCTGATGAGTTGGTACCACTTTGCTGCCTCTGCTTATGCAAAAGAGCATGAAATTCATACGAAATATAAATATAATATGTATATATTTACAGTGTTCAGCACTCTGAGCTGAACCAGCATCATTAGCACATGCAGGTAGGAGCATTTATAGAAAAGTCAACTGCAAAGAATATTTTTCTGACTGATCCCATGGGGTTTTTTTTCTTATCTGAGGAGCAGCCAATGTTTACTCCAATAAATACATTGCTTGGGAGGGTCCACTCTGTCTCACAGAAATGTTTTTCCAGAGCAGCTATTGAAAACTTGAAGACCACTAACAGGAGCACATGACTCATTCAATGGGATTTCTGGGCCAAAAACTAGGAATCACACCCTGCAATGGCAAACCCTGTTCTGCATAAAACCATGAAGTTTGGCAGGTACTGCCCTTCCAACTCCAATCTTCTCAGTCTGCACTTTGGGAATGTCCTTCAGTGCACTAATTAGCTCCAAAGTAGGATTAATTAGTTATTTGAACCACAACTTTGCTGAGAATGCTGCAACAGTGATACACCAGAATCCACAATACACCCACTGTAAGTTGGGTAAAGTCCCTCTTGTAGCAACTCAAGCCCAATGCCAGACTGTCTGATAAAGTTTTATGTATAAAACCCTTGTGTTGATTTCACTGGTTCCTTTAATGTTAAGCAAGAAAGGTGGACAAATAGTAAATCAGCCTCTCATTAGCAAAGATGGGGCCTGTAAATGACCCTGGGCTTGCACGTGATAGAGACATAGAGTGGAAGTACATAAGTTTAGTTATTTCTAGGCCTAAACCAGCCCAGTCTTCTCTAGCACTAAGATTACTGTGAAAACAACTTCAAATGTAGAGATTGGAAATGATATTTTTAATAGCAGCCATCAGTAAGACATGCAGGACTTCTGATTACCACGGGAAAACAAGATGCTCGTGCCAATATTCTGCTAAAATCAACAAGTTACACCACTGAGAAGCTGTTTTGCTTCCTACACATAACCTGGTGCCACTCCTTGAGCAATTATATTTTTTTACTTTGTATTTCTGTCTAAAGATTCTCAACAAAATTTAGCAAAAAGTGTTAGATCTTGAGATCTACTGGTTTCTCAGATTTGTGGAGAGACACTGGACAGATATTCCTACAGTTAGAATTTGGTATCATAATTAAAGCTACAGACACCCTATCTCATGCCTTCTCCAAACAGGCCTCTTTACAAATAAATCCTTCCTTTGATCCTTAATTAAAAAAAAAGTTTAAATTTCCCCCCTTACAAAATAAAGCTTCAATGAGCTTGGTTGTGAAAAAATCCCAAAGTCCCAACCCTTTTGTTTGCACTTAACATTGCTGCATGTTGGGCACAAAGAAGGTTTGCTTGAAAGAAGGCAGAACAAAAATGAGCTCCTTTTTCTGAGCCATCGTGGCCACAATGCCTCAGACAGGTGCTGAACAGGAATTGCAGTCTGGATTTGGTTAGAAATGGAGCAGCATAACTAATTCTAACAACACTAGAAATTCCTTAGGAAAGTTTGCTCAGGGTGTTAAGGCCACATCAGGAACCTGAGCACACACAGCACTGGGTTTGTTCCAAAAAAATCACTTGTTTATTACTAATTAGAGTAAAATTCAGTGTAAAGGTACAGAGGTAAAAATATATTTAAACACTGGAAGAGTCTTAGCACAAGAAACACTGATATGAGGACTTATTTTACTCAGACACCACTTCAGTTGTGCCATTCAGATTTTTACATGACTATTTGATGTATCTGTGATGTTTACACCAGGGAGTAGAGATAATTGTCTTACAAGTCATGCTAAAAGGTTCATTGAAAGGCAGCACTGAGAAAAAAGAAGGTTTGTAGACAGGACTGAGAAAAATGAAAGTTTGTGGTGTCAAGGGGTTACACAAGATTTTATTTTATTTAAGCATTGAGGTCAACTTTGCTCTCAAAACTCAAGGAAAATGTCTTTTTTTATCTCCACACCTTTGTATAACCTGTAAGTAATTTTATATTTCCAGTGAAATCACAGGAAATACAAGGAAATACAAACAACATCTAAAAACAGTGCTAGGAATGGGTGGGGAAGGCAAGCAGAGTGTTCAAGACAACAAAATGTAGCCAGAGTACCTACAAAAGAGGACAACAAAAGGCAGGTGGTGCCAAAATTCAGTTTCTTCCCAGATTATCTCTTTCTATTAACTAATGTCTTAGTTGCTCTTGGGTAACAATTAAACAGAGCACAAGGAAAAAGAAGAAATTTGACATACATAAATTCCACATTTAACAATTTGGTTTTTTTCATTCAGACCTTACAGATCATCATGACACATTTTTCCTTCAAAAATAAGAACAAATAAGAGTCCTGTGCAGTTCAGAAAATGACTTAACTGCCCATTTCACATGAATACCATGTCCAAAGTCTTCTGACTTGTTCCTCAGACTGTAACTGGGATAATGCTCTAGAATTATACTCTGCTGACAGAAGCAGAGTATCTTAACAAATACACTAAACAATTAGGAAAAGTTAATAATCAAAATCTTCAAAGCTAACCATGCCACTATGTAAAATTTAATTGCATGCAGAACTAGCCCAAATTAAATTAGCCCCAAGGTTGTGTGTGAGGCTGTTCATACACTGACCCATGACAGATACTGCTTTTAAATTTATTTTTAAAGTTCCTTAATGTTCAGGTCTTTGCAGGTCAGCAGAAGACAGGGAACATATTTAGTCTGTAGAGATACCAATGGCTTACATCCAGCTCAATTTCCAAAGATAATTATGGTTAACATCAAACCCAGAAAATGAGGCAAAAAGAATTTTATTACTTTGAATTGAGACTGTTCTCCCCTTTTCCTGTGTTTTATTTCACTTTAAAAAAAAAAGAAAAACTTACTTTAAGTAACCAAGTGAGCACAGAATCACGATATGGAACAAATTTGTTCTTGTTCTTGCCAGCAGCCTGATCTGCCAGGGCAGAAATAACCAGCCCAAGAGTTGTGAGGGATCTGCCCAGAGAACACAAGAAGTCATTAACAAGGGTAAATATTCATAAGTCAAATGCATATTTAAACAGTGACTTTCTCTCCAAAAATGTGCTCTGAGGAAAAAGTTCCAAGTACAGTTTTGATCATTTTTCTTCACAAAAGCCCCATTTCTTTATTTTTCATTATGTTTTCAGCCTTAATAATCAGGTTGTCATGATGAAATTCATGGCAGTTGCAAGAACACAAGTATTTTTAAAATAAATGGAGATCACATTCAAACATTTAAGGTATTGCATGTCAGAGAGAGAAATATGGAAAAGGAAAGAATATAACTGACTACAAGAGTTTGTATCTTATTTTCCAAGTAGGGAGTATTTAGGTCATGATTGCACTGTTAAAAAATGAAAATAAATTATCCCAAAGTCTTACTTGTTGATGTTGCTGCCTTCTTTGAGTCTGTCTCCTGCAGCCCCAGTCTTGGTTGCCCTTTCACTCCCTGCCAAGTCCACCAGGCTCAGCTTCCCCACCTTCTCACCTGATGTCTGTGGAAGGAACCAGATCTGAGTTAGTTCACTCAAGTTCTGTAGTTTGATGTATTTTCTAACAAGCCTCAAGCTTCATGTTTTGGTGTAGATTCTCTGCAGTTACTTGGGTTTGAACAGTGTCCTGTGGTAACTCACTACCTGCTGCTTCAGAAACAAAAAATGATCTCAGGTCTGGTACATCACTATCTTTAAGATTTCTCAGAAATATCCAGAGGAGAAGTAACACAGGGCACATTAGTGAAGTGTTAAACCATGAAAAATGCAGAGTTACTACAGAGAAGGAGTCATAACCAGAGACCTGGGGTTTACAATCCCATCTTGAAAACAGTCTCCTAAAAATCTCAAATTTTACACCAATTTTCTATGGTTTTTCAGAGGCTAAGAATGACCACAGCAAGCAGCAATAATTTATGGAAATCACTACAATTTCAAAGTCTCCTATATCCTTATCAGCCTCCCAGAATGCAATCCAAGCTAGGAGAGTATTTAAACCTGTAATACAGATTTTGTTACAAATCCTTTTATCTCGTTTGACCCAAAATGACATTCTGAAACACTCCATGAATCTCCTACATCAATTTGAAGCTGAAGAGCCAACTCTCTTTGAGAACAGCTTGCTCACATCATGTTCTTCTGCAGCATCTGCAACTTCAGGATCACAAAGTGCTACATTGCCTTAAATGAGCAGGGTAATTAGAATCAATGTGCTTTCAAAAATGTTACCCTAAGCCTCTCAAAATATGGTGTGATCATCAAGCCAGAGTGAAATGTGTCATTTCCAGGACTGAAAGGACCAGCAGGTGGGAAAACAGAGAAATCTGTTCCAGAAGCTCACACAGTGGTCACTGGAAGATGCAGAAAAGATGGACATTCACAACACCCACTCTGCATCCAGACTGACCAGGACCACATAAAAAATATGTATGATGAGCCTGCAGTACAGCAACAGCAAAACTGGAATGAAAAACCATGGCAAATCAAGGAGTTCAGCACAGTGTGATGCTGATTTGAAGCACAAAGGCAAAAAAAATCTAAATAAAGAATGAGGGAAATCATGTGGACAAGAACATCAGTGAAAACTGAGAAACAAGGAGGAAAAAAGTCCAAATGTTCATTATGCTTTCCAATATATTTAATATTTAGGCACATACATGCCTTAGATTTGCTCTGTGGACACTAAAAATTCTGACAATATGAAAGAATTTCCCAAGCACAAACTTCACAGATACTTATTTCAATTTATCACCATTTTCTGTGAGGGCCTAATTAATACTGACATAATGTATTTCTCACCCCCCTCCAAGGCTTATTTACCTATAAGGAAACACAAATCAAAATACTTTCACATTTAAACGTCTTTCAGATATTTAACACATACACACAAAAATATTAACGCCATACAACTCAAAATGTTTTACATTTATATTTTCACCTCTTTAGGAAGTCGATAATTTACACATTTTAAATGAAGGTACACTCAAATGCTCTATTTTTCATCTACATATTTCTTTAGTCCGTCCTACACGCTGCTGCTTAAAAAGAAGTGTTTCTTTTCCACAGGAAACACATCCAAGCTTGACATTTGGAGCTTGGGAGTGGTTTTTCTTACCCCTGACTGCACATCATAGAGGGTGTGGGTGAGGATGATCTTGAAGACGGCGTGGGACCGACTGCTCTCCTCATTCATGTTGGTTGCAGCCACTGTCCGAGACTTGTTGCCCTCAGACATCAAGGACTCGATGTCCTAAAGACAATTTTCACAGCCATGAGAACACCTGCATTCACATCCTTTCCAGTTGTCTACAAAAAACAGCCTCATTTTGGTAAAATACAGCGTTTTCTCGCCGAGTTTCCCACTCAAAGCGTGAGGGGAAAACACGTTGTGATCTTCCCTTTAAGGCCTGGAAATTATACAGTGTTGTTTCTTCTGCAGATAACCTCAGGCAAAGGAACTCTGCATACACATTCATGGCAGTAATTTGACTTTACAAAGAAGTTTGAATCCTGACAAANACCACCACAGAGCACTTTGACTCCCTTTGCTGGATTACACAAAGCTGCTGGGCAACATGGAAAGGCAAAGCATGGAATGTGGCTTTTCTTAGCAGAAACCACCAAGGAGTGGTAGATGGACACCTGCAGAAACTGCAGTAGGAGAGACTGCACCACTTTCATGGTTTTATTATTAAGATGACAGAATTCCATCCCATATTTATCCATTTTTCTCACTGTACACTAAGGCTTCTTAAAAAACCAGGGCATTTTGTGAATGCACATAAAAACATTTACTCTCCAGCAGGAAGTTTGGCGTGGTGTTCTCAAGTATTTGCTTTGTCAACAACCATCAGTTTGTAATTCCAGCGTGTGCTACTGGGAAGGGAAATTACCAGAGTGGGGCATGACAGCCAAAAAGTGACACAGTGTGGGACTGAGAGTCTCTGCTCACTCCTGGCTCTGTAATTAATCACACAACACTTTCTCATGACAACGTACACTCATCTTAAGTCAGGCAGGAAATGTGTTTCATTAAACAGTTGAATGACTTCCAGAATTATTGAATAGCACAGGATGAAGTGAGTTTCTGCTCTTAACCCTGTTCCCCCCAGGGATCACAACACAATAATCTACAGATCTCTTGCTCTAAAATCCACGTTACTGCCACGGTCATGAGGAGCAGCTTAAGAATTTTGTCCTGTTTAAGGGACAGTGCCCTGGTTTTTAGGATGCCAACACAAGCCTTTCAGAAAAGAGATCCTTACCTTGTAGCTAGCAACAGCTAGTTTGGATAGGCCATCTACGTAAGGGCCATAAACACTGTGTTCTCTAACCTTTAATGACTGACGGCTTCTGGTTGGGAAAAAAAAGGGATTTATAAGCACATGACTGACTTGAGACAACATTTATACAAAGTTATATTCTCACTGACAGGTCTCAAACAGGATGGTCTCACAAATACTGTAGTAAAGCACAGAACAAGGACTATAATGCAAACAAAAAAGCGTTATGTCTACACAAAAAAAGCTGACACAGACAGTTTTACCACCTCATAAAAGGTAACATCAGGGTAAATTTACTCCAGGCTTTTAGTCTTACTGCTTTATTTTGATTTAAAGTGAGAGGATGCTGAGATCAGGAGGCAGCAAATGCCTTAGATGGGATCCATTAAGGTAAATTGGTTATGGAAAGGAAGAGTGTAGGACAACATTCTCCAGTGCTGTTCACACACCAATTTCTTACCCTTTTGGGTCAAGGAGATCTCTGACTTTCTCATTGTATATCTCCATGTAGGATACTTCCACTTTGAAACTCTGCTCTTCATTTTCCTCTTTCTGTGCTCTTTCAAAGAGTCCACTGCAAAGTTTAGGGATTAATCCAGGCTGGTCAGCAGTACCCATCATTGTGTATGATTTTCCAGATCCTGGGGGGGGGAATCTATGATTAGTGTACATGCAATAAGGGTTCCTGCTGTGCAAAACGTTGATAGGAAATAGAAGAGGTTAAAGAATTAATTAATATCTTTCAGTGAAAGATCATTTGTTCAGTTTTCTACTTTAAAATAGCCAAGACATCATTGAGCTACAAATTATTTTAATTAAAAGTAAAAGGAAAACAAGAAATTTAGTTCAAACTGCTGGAGAAGACTTTTTGAGGTAGATGCAGGTGACACCCCAACAAAACCCACAGATGTACCACAATGAGAAAACTCTTCACATTACTCCTTAAATATTACATTTTAAATGACAATTCAAGGTTATTCTTGAGCCAGAAAATACAAGTGAGGCCCTGAACTCAAGGACAATCACGGTCATTCCAAAGATTACAATCCAAAGCATGAGAAACAGGGGCAGCCAGCAGCAACAAAACCTTATTTCTCATCCTTCCCACCTCATATCTGATATTCCAAAAGAGAAAAACAATCCTTATCTACATTACAAATGTCACAAGAGGCGTGAAAAGAGTCTCCAGCCAGAAAGTAACACCTTTTGAGGGAACAATATTTCTGTTTATTTGGGACTTACCTGTTTGCCCATAGGCAAAGATACAAGCATTGTAGCCCTCAAAGGCATTCTGAAGAATATTCTCCCCAAGGCACTTGAAAACAACATCTTGACCTAAAAAATAAAACACACAAGCGAACATTGTGACACAGCAAGAGGTATTTGTTCCTTGCTTTGGATTCTTCAAGGATTATGGAAAAGCAGTTGGTGTTTTTCCTGCTGTTGTTGCCTAAATAACATCCAGTATTTGCTCCCTGCACAGGAACAAGTCCATCAGCACCAGGAGATGTGCTCCAGGTTTGTGCTGCTGTAAAAATCAGAAGCTGAGATTATAATATTATAGTTATTAATCAGAAGCTGAATATACCTGTATGTGCTTAAAGCAACATCCTATCTATGCTCCCACTCAGAAGTTTTATCAGCAGAAAATCTACTACCAACTGCAGAATTTGATCCACTGGGGAATGACACCCCCTAAAAATAAACTCAACTTGTACATTTTAGTGGCAGTCAGTTGATTTTAATCTAAGGAAATCAGTAGAGCACTGGATAATTTTACTGTATAAGATACTGAATAATACCAGGAGGAGATTTTTGCAGAGGAGTCACAGCTATGTGGAAGATATGGGTATGTACAGGATATGCATCAGCTAAATACAGGGTATATAATTTCTTTTGTAATTGAGCTTTTCAGACCCTTTTCCAAGCAGAGGAAGAAAGGCTTAAAATATTTGGGTAGTAAATGTCTATTTTCAGAATTCTTTTACAACCAGAGAAACTGAAGTCTGGACAAGGCATGGCAGAACTTGATGGACTTTTACATAGAAAGTCCTCTCAAACATGTTAATGTTCCTTTAGTTCTTCCTTTCTCTCATTGAATTTCATATTTTTACCTCCAAATCCACACTAAATTCCTCACCAAGATTACTAATAAATGTGCCAGGTGAAGCACAGGGAATGGTTTTGGACCAAACACTCCCACTGTATAACAGAACATAATATAAGTTATATAGGCACCTCCATTAATTTGAGTAACAAAATTTATACCTTCCTATGTAATTTATTTGGCTCAAAGTGTCACGTTTTTCTCAGTTCCTTGATAAATTATTATTGATCAGTTATTTGCTAAAGAAGTTGCAATCAAGATGTAGATGTGCCTTTGATTTTTCTTGTGTCTTTTTTGAAAAATAAACATTAACAAGTTTAACTGATTCCAAATTTTGAAGGATAACAAGTATGAAAGGAATAGATGACAGGAGTGGTAAATCTAAATATATTTAATTTTTTTTCATAACTATTTGCCAAAATGTGTTATAATAATACATAGAAAACTTTTCACTGAATACATTACACATTCTCACCATGGCATCTGAATTCATATACACCTGTATTAAATTGGGCTTTTATTAACATTCCATTATTAAGTTGTACTGTGATGCCAAACTCCCATCAGCACTATGAAACATGAAATTACATATAACAATGCCCCTCAGAGCCTGAAAAATAAATGGATTTGATGCTTTTAAAGACAGGGATTTGGAACAAATAAAGCTGTAAATATGAGTAACCCATCAATGTGATGGATTTCTCCACACTGCAAATGGGTGGCAGTGCCTGTTGCTGATGTCAGAAATAGGAATAACTAAAGATTTCCCTTTTCCTTTTGACAACAGTCATTTAGGGGGACAGCACTTTGTGCCAAAGGCTGTTTTTTAATTAGATCCTTCCCACTTGGAGACAACAAAGCCCCAGCAAACATTACCTGCATATTTTTCCTTGACAGACTCATCCATAGACCAAAAGCAGTGATCGTAAGCAAACACCTGTGGGGAAACAACCAGGACAAACCTCACAAAACCTGCTGCCAAACCAAACACGGTCCCCAAATTTTGACATTCTGAACATAATACACATTCCCCCAGAACGACTTATTTTCTTGAAGCCTAAACAAACACTTCATCTCCCTCTATGCTTTTATTTGTTCCTTGTTTCTGTTTGTGCCAATCCCACTCCCTGCTCTCCAAAAGCTCTCCATGTGCCAACAGAGTGGATGTCAAGGAGTTCTCAGTATCTCCCTGTAAAGCCATCCTTGCAAATTCATTTTTCACAAGAGTTTCTATTTTGCAAACTGACAGATGTCCTCAAGCTGTTCCTGCCTCCCATCTCCCCGTGCCTCTTGTCTGCATAAATTAAAAACAAGCCTTAGGGTTGGAGCTTCTTTCCATACAAGAGGAGTATGTATTTATTTATATACCATGACAAGCCAAATATTTGTAAAGAATAATATAAAACAAATTAGTTTTATCATGAAAAAGGTAGCACTATAATCTTCTTTAACAGAAAATTTTCAATTTTGTGGTAAATCCATTGTAAGGTCCACAGGCATCTTTCATCCTGAAAGCTGATCTCCAATAAGACAATGCATATTTTGGGACAGATGCTTGCAAAATTGCTCCCTTGGGTATGTATTTGCAAGGAAAAAAATTAATTAGGGTAATGTGTGACCTACATTCACACGGGCAAAATTTACTCTGTAGGATGTAGGAAAAGGGAAGTGGCTTTTGGCTGTGGATTTCTCCCCCAGTCTTCATGGAAGCTGCTCTTCCCCCTTTGGATGTCCTGCATTGCTATATTGCTGACTACCCACATTTATCAAAGTGCTTAATATAGCAAAATCCTTCAAATTTAAACAACTTATCTTCAAAAAAACATTGTTTTTTTCCCCTTTATTACACGATGTCCCAGCACCGAGAGATAAAAGTCATTATTTTATACCCCCTAACTGAGGAAACAACAGCTTGTCTGCTTAAAATTAAGGTGCTTTTTTTTCCCTTTGAATCTATTTCACAATTAAACATATTATTAAAACATCCCATGCCTCCAGAACATTTAGTAAAGCACCATGGGCTATAAGACCACATCAATAAAGCTGATCCCTGATATGCCAGGGCAGGGAGATGAGTCTTCAAACCAAATACAAGTCACGGGATCACAACAACAAAATGAGCTTCCTTTAACACAAAACACCAGAAAATGCTTTTAAAAGCTCACAGAGAACAAGCATCTTCCATTCACAGCCTGCAATGCTGAGTGTGGATGTTCTCATTTGTTCCTGTGACTCATTTTTTGGCACAGGCTGTTCAGAGCTCTTCTGCACCAAGGAGATGCTTTGAGTTTCTTCCTCAACAGCTGATCGACGACAGAGCTGGTTTTCAAAATGCTTTTAATATTTGGATAACCCAAGCCTGAATGAGTGATAGGATAATTTTCATATAGTGATTGAATATGCAATGAAAAGAAGCCCTTACCTTTGGGTGGGTCCTACTGTTCCCCAGCACATCAGGAGTGGAAAGGATTTGGTACAAGATCAGGGGAAGAAAAGAAAAAAAGTCAAAAAAAAAAAAAAAAACAAGGAATCTTAATTGTAGTGATNACAAGGACTGTTAATTGTAGTGATTTTAGCCTAATTACACGGTCTTTAATCATTGGAATTAATCACTGGAATGCTGTATTTAAAAAGTTCATTTCTCTCCTCAGATCTCTCCTTGCTTACAGATCCAGAGTCATTTTACAGATGTTTTTTAAGGAGCAAGATTTGAGATTCTGCTCTAAGGTTTTAAATTCAAAGGCACTGATTTTCCTCGTGCTGCCACCACCTCTTCCTCATTCTCTCACAGGTTTATTTTTCTTGTGACACCTCTCTCTCTCTGGCTGTCACTGCCTCTTAAAAACAAAGTACCCAAGCAACGTAAAAATTTCCCAAACCACTTGAACAGGAACCTCAGGGGTGTTATTCAAGAGGAAATTTCAGAGTCCAACCCTTGGGTTTGCCCAGCTCAGCTCTCTCATGGTTGCTGGGACAGCAGAGCAAAACATCTGCTTCCCTAAAAGAATGAGCAGAGAACAGCAATTCTCTCATCTGTTATGTGCAGAATTTAAAAGTTTGGGGGGGTTGGTTTGTTTTTAAATGAGAACAGAATTACTGGAGTGACCCTTAAAATAACAGCACAGCATCAGTCAGTGCCCCAACCCAGGTTATGCAGCCTCTCCACATCAGAGACTGGAAATAAAAAGCAGTAAATACACAACAAACCACAGATATTCTCCTTGTCCTGGACCTTCCACATGACATTAGGAAATCCTTGACATCAGTAACAAGTAAAGTCTTGTGACAAGCAACACTGATTTCTTTTGAACAAAGCTGGAGGAAGACGTGGGAGCCATCCAAGATTACTCTCAGAGCTCTTGCTGCTCACAGGGGTTGAGAAGCGAATTTAAAAATAGTAATTTCACCCTTGTCTCTCAAAAATAATTATTTATTAAGCAAGCCCATCACCTCTTTTTACTCGTGCCTGGATCTACAACATGTATGTGTGTGACAGAAGAGGGTCGTTGGTGACTTTGGAGAGCAGTGGGCACGACCTGCTCTGCAGGAGGATTATCTAAGTCAAGGTCACCCCATGTCCCAGGGTCAGCAGTGACAACATGACCCCCTTTCCTCTGCCATCTGGCTGAGCTGGAATAAAAGCTCTCCCAAGGTCCTTGGCAGAACGTTTGGTGTGGATTGTTGCTGTTGCTCCTGGGTTGGGATGTAGATAAGGAGGTGGATTGAGGGAATCTCCTCCAGCAGGGCTTGGCTGCAGTCACAGGAGACACCAGAGAGCCCTTCTGGAATCTTCTATGAGAGCCACAAGAGTATTTTCGTGGCTTCCTGTGCTCCATGGAGCATTTTGCTGAAGGACTTTGCCAGAAACTGCTAAGTGGCTTTTAGGGGAGCTCCTGCTTACAGGGCAGACCAATTCCTATTCAAAGAACATTCTCATTGTAAAATAAAGAGAATAAAGAAACTCTGGATTCAGAGTTTGAGTTTAGCACTCAGAGATTCCAGCCAGCCAAGAAGCCATGCTCACATTCCCCAGCCCAGTTGCAAGGCAGGATTATATTGTGACAATGCAGTTGATCCTTCCAGCCCTCAACATGGGTGTATTACTGAGTATTTGGGTTAAAGCAGCAATAAGGATATAATCTGAGAAGTTCTATCACATACACAATTTTAAGAGGATGGATTAGGCTGGGCTATGTATCATCAAGCTTAATTTAAGGTGTTTAGTCTGAACTAAGTATCTCATTTTCTGAAGAGCTGCACAAACATACAAAACCACATCCCTGGTCTTGCTTAATCCAAACATGAGCCCTAAGAAACCCAGCGTAGAGAATTTAGGATACAGCACAGCTACCCAGAGCTATAGCTTGTTTTATGTACTTTTGACCATGGGAGAATAAATGGGACAGGTGTTTCCCCAAGGAAAGCATTAAGGGTGCATCACACAGCACTGTGCTGTGCACACACCAGCCCATTAATGCTGCAGCATGCTGGGCCCACAGAGCCATGAAAACATTGTCAGCCTGACTCAAAATCCCTTGGGAAATGAATAGAGAGGGAAACAGAGCACCCACAGCAGCCTGTTTAGCTACAAGGACACACTGGAAGTGCTGGGTGCCTTGCTACAGTCCATCCCACAGGTGATGGAAATGTAAATAATGGGAACAGCATCACCTACAGAGCAGGGAAGGATCTCCTACAACAAAACATGGATAACAGGAATGTCTGCAAAGAACAGCAAAGCGATTTTCCCTCCCTACTCTGCTCTTGTAAGACCCCACCTGGAATATTGTGTACACTTCTGGTGCCCCAAACATAAGAAGGTCATGGAACTGGTGGAGCAAGTCCAGAGGAGGCCACAAAGTTGGTGAGGGGAGTGGAGCACTTCACCTGCAGAGACAGGCTGTGAAAATTGGGGCTGCTCAGGCTGGAGAAGAGAAGGTTGTGTGGAGAACTCACAGCTCCTTCCAGAATCTGAAAGGGCACACAGGGAAACCAGAGAGGGGCTGTTCCTCAGGAACTGTAATGACAGGACAAGGGGACATGGGTTCAAACTGTCAGAGGGGAAATTCAGGTTAGATATTGGGAAGAAATCCTTGGCTGTGAGGGTGGGGAGGCCCTGGCACAGGTTGCCCAGAGAAGCTGTGGCTGCTCCATCCCTGGAAGTGTCCAAGGCCAGGTTGGATGGGGCTTGGAGCAGCCTGGGATGGTGGAAGGTGTCCCTGTCCATGGCAGGGGGTTGGAGTGAGATGAGCTTTAAGACCCTTCCAACCCCAACCATTCCATGATTTCCTATGGAAAAGGCTGGCATTAGCAAACAACCACAGAGGATCCCAACACTGACAGCTTGTAATGAACAGTAAAGAACCACGAGTAGCTCCAAAAGCAGAAAAGATCACTGTGGTTGTGTCACTGCAAACTGCTCACACCAAAGCTGTGTCCAAACCAGTGTCTGCCAGGCAGGGAGGGCACATGGAAATGTGATGGTTCCCCAGGGATGCTGCCATTCCTACCAGGACTCACTATCCCTCCTTGGCTGACAGCCAACAATTCACCTCTATCTTGGATGCAGCAAAAGCACCCAGGACAGGAAGGGAAAACTTATCTTTTAGCTACTGAAGGATGTCACTGAGATGTTTTCAGCTACTTGTTTTCACTTGTATCCAGACTGACAGGACCTTCCTTCCCCAACTCCCTTCTTTTATCTCTTCTCAGCTCAATGGCAGACAGAAGTAAGGGGAATCTAATGTATCCAGTTTAATTCTAAAATTAAAAAGGAGAAAGAACACTCTAAAACAATTGTCTACATTTAACACTGTTTTCTTTGTTGCAGGGGGTTGGAATGAGGTGATCTTGAAAGTCCTTTCCAACTCAAACCATCCTATGATTCTATGAATATATCTGCTGTCTTAACAGTGAATTAAAGATATCCAGGATGATTAATCATTTCTTTTTAAACCACCTCTTACACAGTGTACATGTGTCTTGATCAAGCTTCTTGATCAGGACATTTGCTTTCCTATAAATGTTCTGGTGCTTCCAAAGATCTCAAGCACAGTTGAAAAAGAAGTTAAAAATCAGAGCAGGTCCCAGCTGAAACCCTCACTATATATCCAATACTGCTTCTGTTTCTTTAAAGAAGAGACAAATTATATATTCAAACACAACAAACTACTCTGTTCAACAACAGTGGCATTTTAGTAACACCCCAGATCAGTTTTACCTTGTTCAAAAGCAGAAGGAAGATATAGCGAGCTTAAGTATATTTAAAATTTTTTAAATCTCGTGGGGAAAACCCTCCAGCAAAGGAGTAGAGGTGAACCAAGCCTGGGAAGAGGCGAGGACAGCTCAGCCCTTATCTCCTGTGTCTGACTGACCCCAGAGCTCTGAGATAGCAGCCAGCTGGCAAATCAGCACATGCTCTAAATCAGTCACAGCACATCTCGCTTCTTGTCTAAATCACAAACAGGCAGATGGGCCAAAGGGGGGAGAAAGGTGGGAGGTGGCAAGGCAGGAAGCAGGAAAAGAGGTACAGAGGCTGTAGGGCACGAGCTGACATGCCAGGTATGGATTTTCTCCTCTGTGTTTTTTTGAAAAAAGAACATTTCTTGTGCCAGCAGCGACTGCAACAACATCCAAACTGTACATTTGACTGATACTGCCCAGTGGCACAAGGCTCCACTGGATTTATGGAACTGAAACATAACATTTTGTCATTCTCAGAAGCTTCTGGAACAGCAGAATATAACATGAGTTTGAAGGTTAATAAAAAAAAGAGAGAGGGAACAATTCCAACTATGAATTAGGAAAGTCTCAGCAAATCTCCACAAATTCTTCCACTTTCAATCCTCCATAACCATTGCAAAAACAAGCATATCAAATTCCAATGTAATTAGTCTGGTTTATGCCCTTCAGCAGCAACTGCTCAGCAAAACCTCTAGAAAGGAGCTAAAAATACAAACAGAAAAACATAGTGGGCAAAATCTCCCTGGGGTTTAGCAGCAGAAAGGTGTTGGTGTCTCCCAGAGATCACTCTGTGAGGCCACATCTTTCTGCTCCCAGCTGAGTTTGCCTTAAATCAACTCATATCCACATTTTATCACAAGTAGAGTTGGCATCATGTGTCACAGTAATTCACCCTTCAGATTCAGGAACAGCTCCACTCTGTAGGAAGTTTATTCTTTTGAAATTTGTACAAAAGAGTCCAAACCACTGTTTTTCTGGCAGTTCTTAAATCCAGGACCAAGTGAACTGTTGACACCACGTCCACAGACCCTGTATAACACTCACATCCATGATATCTGCTCCATCCTTCCAAGGAAATCTGGGAGAGAAGGGCAATGTTGTAACTGCACCTTCACCCTCCCTCAGTGCCCAGGGCAATATCAACACAACAGGACAATCAGCCCCACATTTGCTCTTGGAATCAAGTCAAAGGAAAAACTCCAGTGTTGCACCTAAAGGACAAATGTCCCAAGACCTCCAGAGGACCCTCCCAACCTCAGCCATTCTGGGATTCTGGGATTTTATCCATAATTTGTTGCAGATAGAAGCTGTGCAATAACTCTGGCAGGGTCTGACACACAACTTTTTCATGGATCAGCTATTCCCTGAAACCAAAGAACTGCTGCCACACTGGGCACAGTTAGTTTTTCCCATAGATCTTCCCTTCCCTCCTTTCCTTGGTTAAGTATGACCCTAAATAATACCTGTATGGAAAACCCTGACCCATGGGGCTTCATTTCTTTTATGGCTCCTCTATGGTGTTTTCATGGAATCACAGACTGGTTTGGGTTGGGAGGGACCTTAAAAATCATCTTGTTCCTAATCCCACTGTACCACAGGAGCTTCCAAGTATGGAGAAGCTGGGAAGTGGAGCAGGAATTACTCCAGCACCAGCAAGTCTCAAGGCCAACAACTTCAGGCACAAAAATATATCAGGAAAACCCTGCATTTGTCTGAAGTTTGGGAACCCAGCTATCCTTCTGAAGCACATCCTTTAATTGGTAATTTTTTTTTGCCTGTATGAATAAAGGATTCAGAATAAGTTATTGTGAAGAGCCAGCAGTTAGAAAAGCCACTGCAATGGGCAGAGTCTTATTGTTTATAATTCAGCTGCAGAATTTCTTTCCTGGAGTAAAAGAAAGCCAGTCCATGGTGAAATAAAGTGGAGACAATAAATTTAATTATTTTACTAACACTGACATAACTCAAAGACAGCAGTTTGACAGCTGATAAGGATAGTAAAATTAATTGAGAAGCTGTTTCCTCTCTTTCTGCATATCAGGCAAATACAACTTGCAACACATTTTGCTGCTGCCAGGTGTACAATGAGAGGAAAAGCCAACTAAATCAAGTTTGATCACACTTCAAACTTCTAGAAATACATTTCCCCAGAATATTTCAGGCTGTAAAGCACTCAAGGTTGTTGGGTTTTAAGTCTATAAATTTCTTTCCCCATTTTTACACATAGGCCAAGTGGTATCAAAATGCTGAGTCCCACCAGACTCCAATTTTTTATTATATCCTCCAATTAATACAATTCTTAGGGAGTCTCATTTTTACTTCTAGAGCAATACTGAGCTCTTTGGGAGAAAACCAAATGCCCTATTTGAGCAAATGATTTTTGGCAATCGGAAACAGTCTCTTTAAAACAAAATCCCCAAATACATTAAAAAAAAACCAATTCAACAACAACAACAAAAAGAACATGTGAGAGAGTATACACAGTTCAAAGCCTAAACTTGTGTAGCTCAAAGGAACAAAGGTAATCACTGTTCCTTGGAAAATTCCTCCAGAGCTCCAAGGCATTCCAGGCGTAGTTGGTGGTTACTTGGTTTCTACTGACAAAACTAATTTTTGCCAGCTCACTCAAAACAAACAAAAAAAAAAAGCCCCAAACCTCCAAGAACTTGGGCTGAGCAGCAGCTTTGTGGGTTTTGGGATATTTTGCATTTGGAGCTAAATTTTCTGTATTGTTGGTACAATAATCTGCTTAGTCCTGACCACATTGGAGTGGTGCATGGATCCCATAAAGCTGCTGTTATGACAAAGGGATTACAGCTTTATCCTTCTGGTTGTAAATACTTAGATGGCAGGACACTATTGTGCTCTAGAGAATGTTTGGTGAACAGCCAGTCCCCAAATTTGCAATTCCTATTGTGAATTCTAATATTTTTTAAACAGAGTGGGCTGTAGCCACTTCTTTATAACCACAGGAGGGAGGGGAAAAAATGCCCCCTTAGGATGTGGGAGCTGATTAATTCCTGCAGTAGATCCCACGTGGAAAATGGTGGCAGGTGGAGCAGCACATGTGTCTGTACACATAGGAAAATAGGAAATTATCAGGAAAATACCTGATAATCTTGTTCTGCAGCATCAACACTGTGTGTTCACATCCAGGAGAACCTTTAGCCAAACCACTGTCCCACAGGATTAATCCCAGAATTATCTACTGCAATGACACTAAAAAATTATTTATAAATATATAAATATTTAATAATTTAAATACAAATACATGGGAATTATTAAAATGCCCACCCAAGCCATAGGCACACAGGATAAATATAAAGTTGGAGAACTCAGAAAGGAGAATCCTATTTCCTTAAGCCATGGGGAAGCATTTTGGAGGAAAATCTCTACATCTGGTTGGAGAACTAGTGGTATAATCGTGTAGAAAAGCTTTCCTGATGTGGATCTTTACAAGCTATAAAGGTACTTTCAATATTTTACAAAAATCCGTATTTTACAGAAGAAAATTGTGTTTTTTCAAGGCATCTTTTCCAGTGGCACATCAGAGTCTGTACAAGCAGTGGCTGTATGAGGGTAACTGTGCCACTAGAATTAGACATCACACTTAAAGCCCAAAAATCTCAATGGTGTGGCTGTATGAAGAGGGAAACAAACTCAAAAGATCAGACTGACATCTCACTCTGAATTCTCCAGGATCATTATTAGATCAACACCACCCAACAGCTGATTCTGTAGTTCCCTTCCACAAAAATCCCTAGGAAAATCCTTTTGGCTGTGATATTAGACTCTAATTGTTGGTTTTTTCCTTCTTACTAAGCTATTGCCTGAAAACATCCACATGCAGAACTTTTAACTCAGAAGTCAGTGGTGTTTTGAGAGGGTGTTTGTTTTCAAAAGGAATTTTCTTAACCTATTCCATGATTTTCAGCCTGTCTCCTTTCCTTCCCCCACTTCCTTATTTTCAAGATTACCCAAGACTCCCAGTTCAAGGTTTTGTTCCCACTGTTGGCTCTAGTTCCTGTTAATACAGAGAATTAATGTGCAATTAATGCAGAAATACTCCAATTTCAGAACAGCTACCACTCTGAATTTTAGGGTTTTTTTGTAGGCAAGTTGACAATTTATCATGCAACGCATTCTGCAACTCATTTAAGAAAAAAGTAGGCTCCTAAAAACTGTGTTTAGACTTCCTTACTATCCCAGCTTCTTCATCCAAAGATTTTGTAATGTCTACTTTTAAAATGTAAATTTTTCCTACTTTTTTCCCTAGGGTGGCAGATAGGATTTCAGAGAGCTCAAGACGACAGCCATGAACTATTTAATTCTTTATCAGCAACTTTCTTCAACTCTTGGAGATTAAATGAACCAAGCACATTCAGGAAACAATGAGAAAATTATTTCAAATACAAAGAACAATTTTATAATGAATTCAATAGATTTTTTTAATTAATTTTGTGAGGCCTTTCTAATATCAAATAGCCAAGTTCCACTACTACTGTCTTCTGTGTAGAAAAAGGGTTTTAACTTCTGTGTCTGCATTTGTGTGAGCATTTATGGCAGAGTTACCAGGGCAGAGGCCTTGTCACCAGGTCTCTTGAGGAAAAAAATCTTTCAAAACAACTTTTTCTGTGTGTTTCCAGTTAGTTACATCAGTCTAAAGCACTATTTTCCAAAGATTTTGGAGTGAGACCAATGCTCTCAAGCCTTACTATGATTCCTCATTGCAAGCTGGTCTTTCTTACAGACTCTCAGAAAGGTAAAAGTTGGGAAAACAAACCAAAAGTGGTGCCAGTATCACCTTTACTGATGGAAACTGCACCAGACAACCTTCCCAGCACCTCCCTGCCCATTTCCCAGTGCAAGAGTTGAAATTTCAGACAGAAAAACACGCTGACATCCACAGAAATTTCTAAGGGGAGTCTCCTGGCAGCTAGAAATAGAAAATAAAGGTGGGAAAGGCCTAAATAATAAGTCAAATTACTTCCTTCGCCTTGTTTTTTGGTTCCATGAGTCTGCCTTTTCTCCAGGTGAAGAGTAACACCCTCCTCTCTTTGGAAAGGGGGATGCCTGGTGGAAAGGAAATCAATCTTAATTTTGTGGTTTGTATATGCACAGTGTATTTACAAGGTTGGGAAATTCACTGGATATAACAACTGGTCACTTTTGGCATCTTGGTGCAATTTCAGCACCACTGGGCCTTCAGCTGATGAGGAGGGAAGGTCATGCACAAAAATTTACACCTCAGAGTCATTTCTGGTGCTTCCAGAACCAGGCAGCAAAGTGGAATTTTCACGTGGTGAGTTTATTCATGGCCTGTTTTGGATCCAACTCCAAATGAGGGACACAAGCAATATTTAAAACTACACACACCCTGGAAACCACAAATGATGTTGGTCTAACCTTGCACAGGGAGGAGGGGGATTGTAAGAGCTGTAGGCAAGAAGGGTTGGTCATTAGCATAAAAAAGTGATTTGTCTTGGCCCCACTGTTCAGTAACTGCCTGAATTTCCTTATTTCAGCACACACATTTCATGGCAGTGATAACCCAGAGGTTGTTGCACAATATCTGTTGTATTCTCAACTCAAACCTTCCAGCAACACCCAAGGAGCCTGGGAGGTGAAAGAACAGCACGACACATCTGAACCACTCCAGTGAAAAAGGAACCCAAGAACAGCAGCTTGTGAAGGCACTGGCACCTCAAAAGAGCACTTCAAAAAAAATCCTGACATGTATTAGAAGCCTCAAACACTCAGTTGTAGTAAGATTAGTGTTTCTATCTCTCAAAAGAGAATAATGTGTCATGTTTTCTTTCACTCTTCCCAAAAGCACAAACCCCATCCCCATCCTCCCCGATTAAATCCTTCAATATTGTCTATAATCCTCCAACCCATTTAAGACAAGCTGATAGATAACATGGAGATAAGAAAGCAGGCAGCAATCAATATCCTTATCAGCATCCCTGGAAGGATTTAAAGATGTACAGATGTGCTCCTCAGGGACAGGGTTTAGTGGTGGGCTTGGCAGAGCTGGGGAAATGCTTGGACTCGATGATTTTAAAGCTCTTTTCCAACCTAAACAATTCTACAATTCTATGATTTCAATACCCACGTTGACATCTCCTATATGCTGAATGTCAAGGAAATTTGGAAGCATTTTGGCATACATTGATGTATCACTTTTTCTTCAGGAGGATTTCAAGCCTTTTTATCCAGCACTCCAATTATGCCAATTATCCAATTATTATTATTATTATTATGGTTCTGCCACCAATGATGATCAGAAGGGATTGCTTCCCTTACCTTCCCACATCACAGAACACATTTGGATGGGAAGGGATCTTAAAGCTCATCTCATCCACCCCCTGCCCTGGGCAGGGACACCTTCCACCATCCCAGGTTGCTCCAAGCCCCATCCAACCCGGCCTTGGACACTTCCAGGGATGGGGCAGCCACAGCCAAGAATTCCTTCCCAATATCCCATCTAACCCTGCTCTCAAGGCTGAAATCTTACCACTGGAGTACGTGGCATGACAAAATAATTACAAACTTTGTCCCAAAGAAACTAAGACCACAAAGAACTGCCTTTCAGGGTAACATTTCTGCACCAAGCTCTCTTCTGCCTGACCTAGAAAAGGAATCCTTATCCACAGTGTACCATTCCAAAGAGATGTTTTTTCTTCCCAGCATGAGGATGAGAAATAAGCTATAATTGACCTGTTTGCTGAGAAGCAAAGGGAAAATACAGCACATTATGAAAATTACAGGCAAGCCTTCAGCATGACAGCTCAGCTCCCATGGCCTGTCTCTGCCCTGCTAATGGCTCTGGACTGCTGAAAAAATGTCACAGTGCTCTAGGCAGAGTGAAATATTTGCTTAAACCTAGAATTGCATGAAAGCACACAGATCTGCATTGAGAACTTGTTCTGAAGACAAAAAATAACATCTTCGGAAGAGAGACCCCAGGCTCTGAAAAAATACTGACAAAATAGAGATTTCTTCAGTATTTGGTGGTAAAAGCACAATTATTTCTTCCTAAATAGGTGCTGCTGATTTACTGTAGCATTCCTCTGTGCCCCTAAGTTTCCCAAATTCATCTTTTGGCCACATGAATTTACCCATCTGTTTTGTCTATTCTTCTCCCTCCCACCTCAGCAAATCGCTGTGGTCATTTTTAAGTGCAGGAAATACTTTGTGAACCATCCTTGAGTCAACACACCCCAGAACTATTCCAAAAGCACTGCAGTTCTTTCATGCCCATTGTGTTCCAACTGAAAGCTCTCATTTGAGGAATCAGATAGTTCAGGATTTAATGAGGAAGATCATTTTGAATATTCTACTTTTCTTTCCAATGGTGTTTACTTATTCTTGTGCACAAAAAATTCTTTCACTAAAGACTTCTACCAAGAGCCATCAGCCAAAAAACCAGTGTGGCAGTTGCTTAGGGGCTTGTACATTAGTATTGCTAATTTATTCACATTGGGGAAAAAGTAGGAATCAGTAACAGGCAGAGGAGTGTGACTGGTGGAACCAAGTGCAAAAGCTACAACACAGAAAGTGTAAAAGAATCTGGCCACAAATTAATTCAGAAGTGAGCTGGCTGGAACAGGCACTGAAACTGGGGTTGGTGAAGCTATACATAATTTTTGGCTGGCAAACATTCCTCCAGAGACCGTGGCCTGCAGCGCTGTAAGAAGCAATCAGGGATTAAGTTATCATTTCATGCTCTGGCAAGAGAACGCAGATATTTAGCAAGGTGAAACACGCACCACACACCATCACTTATCCCTTTCAGCCAAACAAACCGTGTCAGGCTAAATCCCACCATGTACTTTCCTGCCAACCAACCTCCTGGCTCTGGACTGTGGCCAGAGACTCGCTGGGTTTTGCCAACTCTCCTGTTGTCCCACGGCAGGGGCAGAGAAGGGTTTGCAAGGAGGACACAATTCCCACCCTCTGGCAGAACTGGTACTCTGGGATTAGATGAGGCATCTAAAAAGTGCAACCACGAGTCCTCCACTCCATCACCAACTTTTTTCACATACTGAGAAGAAGGGATGCAGGGCCTTTTAGCCACGGGATGAAAAGTTACACCCTGCAGGTTGTCGGCAGATTTTCCAAGGGGATTCAGGTAAACCCAGCAGCTCTGGCAGCAAATCTTCCCCCAGCAGCCTCGAAGCACCTACAGGCCAAGGTCAGAGGATCTGCTCAATGTGCTGCAGCTGCCAGCCAGATTTCCTTCTGCTCACTCTTATCACTAATTACTTCTAAGAGCTTCCCACGAGCAACACCATCGATTCGCTTCCTGTGCCGCTCTCAGACACGGAGCTGTTTATCTCCCCAGCATGCCTTCTCTTTTGAAATCCCTTTCAACAGCTCTCCCTCCAAAAAAAAACCACCCCAAAGGGAGACTTAAACCCTTCCACAACACTGTTTCTGCAGCAAAAGCTGTTTATGATTGTAGATATTCAAAGAAGTCCTTTTCAGGCCATGATTACACATGTGCTGGATCACACGCAGGTCAGCCCAATTAAACGTTCATTGTATGGCCAAGTGTCCTGTGCTGCAGGAATGCAGCTCTGTGGCTATTTAAGCACCTACCCCTCATTTATACAATATAAAAGGGCTGAAAATAGGGAAAATAGCACACAGAGCAGGGAATCACAGAGCTGGATAACAAGAAATGATGCCCCAGGGCTGCGTGTGAACAAGTCGTAATGTAGCCCCTGTGAACAGAATCATAAAATGGTTTGGAAAGGGCCTTTTAAAAGGTCATTTAGTCCAAACTCCCTGGAGCAGAGACACCTTCAGCTTAATCAGGTTGCTCTGAGCCTCGTCCAGCCTGACCTTGAATGTCTCCAGGGTTGGGGCAGCCACAGCTTCTCTGGGCAACCTGTGCCAGGGTCTCACCACCCTCTTTGTAAGAAACTTCTTATATATAATGTAAATCCACCCTCCTTCACCTGCACAACAGATTTTGTAGTGTAAATTCAAAGCTCCAAACCTTCTTCTGGACTGAAGCATCTGCAATGCCCATCCTGGAGGATGAGAACAGTTGTTTGGCTTTTCTGTGAACTTTGCCATAATAAACTGGTTTATAGGAAGTCCTAGTGAACAGAACAATCCATCACCCAAAAACTGAGACCTGTGTGCTGGTTCCCACTGCCAGGAATGATCAATATAAAATGAATACTCAGGCTTTGAGGGAAAGGTGGAAATATCTCCATTCTCATTGCTGACCATGTGCTGTAGCCTGTTCCAGTGCTTGACAACCCTTTCCATGAAGAAATTTTTCCTAATATCCAATCTAAACCTCCCCTGGTACAATTTGAAGCCATTTCCTCTCATCCTGTCACTTGTTACCTGGGAGGAGAGACTGAACCCAACTCACCACAACCTCCTTTCAGGGAGTTGGGCAACTTTTGCAACCTTTAGAAATAATTCTACCATCACTAAAAGGCCACAGTTATAAGCAAATGCTGTGTCATTTCTTTATGAAGGGTGTGCAGATGTAGCCTATGGTCCATATGGGTTCTGTTATATTTTGGGCACAAAACTCTCTGCAAAAAGTTGAAACTCTGGAAGTGTAAAAAACCTAAAACAAGGTAAAGAAAAATATCAACTCCAACCCCAAATCTGAATTGATATTTACCTCCTCATATTGTTCTTTTGTTCCACAGTAGCCACCAGCATCAGATACTTGCTGGCAGCTGGTTTCACTTAAACTTCTCTTCTCCAAAGATACATTGGGGAGACAAATTGTGGTACGTGCCATGTGGAAATGCATTTAATATTTTGTGATCTCAGTGGTTAGAGAGCCTGGTAATTCACATACACAGTCAGGGAGGCATTTATTTCCCTGAAAAAAAAAACCAAACACACAAAGGTGATGCCAAATAAACTTGTCAGCTCCTGATGCCAAGTTTGCATTGCAAAGGAGTTATTTTTAGCCCACAAGTGTAGACTACCCAGCAAGTTGCTGGTGTTCATAAACAGGGATGAGATGTAAGGCTTTCATGTGCCCTGAACTCAGCCAAAGGATGGTTGGTTCCTGCTGAATTCTAACTTTGAACTCCCAAATTGTCTCTTCTGACTGAAACATCTTGCTTTTAGATGCAACTTTTGTTGCCTGCTTGTCTGCAATTCATATGGGACAGCACGTGCCAAAGCACTTTATAGGACATGATCATGATTTAGCACTGCACACTCAGTGCCCTAAAACAAGAATAAAAGCAGATGTTTCTACTTGTACCTCAGGAATCACTTCTAATTATTTTAGACATACACATCACACCAAGGAAAGCATTGTTTTTGCTAATGCTAAATGAAATTCAGGGGTCAGAGACATGCTCAACAATACCTGCAGCTAATCCTGAATAACAAAGAACAGTTATGAACATCTGTGTTGATGAACAGGAAGATGTTGGAATTTTAACAGATGAACAGGACTGGCTTATTCTCAGCCTGAAGCAACTGCCCTCATAACCAACCATGCTTTGTTCCTCCAGATCCAAAAGATACCAGACATTTTGAAAAGCTGAAACCCAAATACTAAATTTGCCATTAGTTTAAGACCTGTTTAACCATCTAATGCTTAACACACAACTCTTCATATGGGATAACAAAATGATCATTAATCAAATGTACTCCACTAAAGCTGTCACTGCTGCATTCCCTGGCAACTGAATCATCCACTCAGAGTCACAAAACAGCTTCTCAGGAACTGCAAAAAAACCCCAACAATCCAACAGGGAACATCACATGGAATTTGAGGGTCAGCTCTTCTCGTTCCCATTTGTGTCATCACCACATAAAAGGTTTTATAATAACAATCAGCCTGTAACCAAAAAGATTAACATCCCTTCCTAGTGAAATAGGTGGATGCTCTTAAAGCTTTAAGGCTACACTGTGCAGCAGAGAACTCAGATGAGCAGCAACCACAATTCTTTACCAGGTACATCAGTTAAAATCAACCATCTTCATTTCCACACACACATTTTCCTGATTAACTTCTCAAACTGTGCAGATGTATCAACTCAGTTGCTTCCTTACAAACCAAAACCCACCCACACATACAAGTTGCTAAAGAAAACATTATCTTTAATGGGTAACCTCTGTTTTGGTGGGGGTTAAGGGTGGGAATGGGAAGCAAGGCTCACAGTTGGAGAGGAAGAAAAGTTATGGCATGAAAATGGACCTGTAGTCCCAGTAAAAATAAACCACAGAGTATTTGTGGATTAGCTGTTCCACAGAGCCCACCACTATAAACCACCACATATTTATAAAAGCAATAACTGAGGGGAAAAATAACCCCCAAACTGATTACTTCACCAAGTTTGCTGTACACCAGCATCCAGCATATATTTAAAGAGACAAAGTGAAAATATGCAGCACAAGGGAAAACAGACATGCAGCCAACATTCCCTAACTGAGCAGGGAGAGGGGGAAGAATCAACAGCCAAAATTATCTCCCAGAGTCACCACACTGTCTGTTCATCTGGAGCACAGGGAGGTGTGCACACACCATGGAAAAGTCACTTTAAACAGCCCTGAATACACTTTCCTTTTCACATTCCCTGCTCTTGCTGGCAATAGTCTCACACAATCCACAGGGGCTGGAGCCACACTGACAAACAAGTCTAGTTTTTTAGCTGTTACACCACCTACAAATGCTTTCCATCCTTTCCCCTCCACAGAATCACTACGCTTTTCTGAAGGGCCTGGGAGGCCAAAAAAAAATAAATTTACATTTACAGACAGCAGATTTTCTTCTGCAGACCCTTTAGTGACATCTATCCCCACTTCCCACAGCCTCCTAAAAACACAGGTTGAAACCAACTCCTCTGGATGTGCCAGGATATTCCCTCCTTCTCCTGCCACCAGGAAACAAGAAAGAAAATGTCCTTAATTTGCAGGAAGGTTGGGAGACTATCCAAGGTCAGCAGCTCTAGGATAAAGCCTGTATTGCGAAAGAAATGTTTTTTAACAGTTGTTTTCCCCAAAACACAGCTCTGAAAATGGTGGGTAAAAGAAGTCTCTCTCCCTCAGCAATTTTTTTGCAAATGGAAAATTTGTTTTGACAAAAAAAAATACTTAACACATGAAAATAATATCAAACTTTCAGATAAAAACCTCACCGTAGTAAGAGTTGTACATGAAAGGAAAGAGGAGCAAAGGGATGTTCCTCAAAAATCAGCCTTCAGCATATTGTCTTGCTGTCCTCAGTTCTTTCTGAACACAGGCTTGATTTTAACATATGATAGCAGCTAATTTACCCAATTTTGGTGTTATTAAACTGGTTGGTTTTTAGTTAGTTGGGGTTTTTTTGTTTAAGCACCTCTAAGTATGAGCACCAACTTCTCAGCCATGTAAACACAATTATTTAGCAAAGCTCATAGAAAAGACACTGTCCTTCCTAAGCAGCAACACCCTAAAAACTTACCCATTTCTCTATTGTATTCATATTTCTGTAACATTAGATGCTGTACTCAGTAGAATGAGAGATGATGAATTTCTAGCACCAATACAGGTGACCCATTGTATAAAATTAGAGATTGTCAAAGTTACCTGAAGCATTTAAAAGAGACAAAATCCAAGAACTAACAAGCTGATATGGATTTCACACCACATATTTGACCCATTCTACCCATCTTCTCTCTCTCTAAATGTCAAGAAATTAAATGTACGCAGAAAGAATGTCCAAAAATCAAAGTATTCAGGCAAATACAGCAGAAAAATTACAGGGTTTAGGTAAGACAATCTGGTACCTTTGTCACCTTGACAGTATTCCTTTAACCTCATTATTGTTCTACAGCCAGGATAACATAATAGACAAGATGTCTAATTACCATAATTTGGGCATTCTGGCTCATAAACTCCTTAAATGCTCATTCATGCAGCTGATTGAATGAGTCTGTCCTAGCAGAACAACAAACATGGAGAAGATGCTGGATATTCAGTTTGGTTTATGATGCAACAAGAAAACAAGGACACAGCAAGAAAATTCCTCTCTACAGGTATTGCAGCAACAGTTACTACCTTGTAAGAATTGTCCATGCTCTTGGAACATATAATCCATGATTGCCCAGTTAGCTCCCATAAAAATAAAGCTATACAGAAAATTAATGTGGTATTTTAAGCACAGGACAAAGAAAAGGATGTTTAAAGATGGATTGTCACTGCCAAGTCATCACACCCAATTTCTTTTGCTTAATTAATCAACAGCAGCCTCTTACCAAGCCCTGCTGAACAGGAGCACAAAGGGGGGTTTGCTTTCCTGATTTGCCCTCCTCATGTGAGTTATTGCTGCTACAACACATACAGAATGAGCAGAGGCTGTTTATCTTTGCTGGAAAACTGTCCTGGCTCCAGTTCCTGCAAGGTTGGACTGAGGGGTGACAGCAAATGCTGGTTCAGTGTCCAGGAAATCAGTCTCCAGGGAATAAAGCACTTTATTTAAGTGGTACAATTATAAATCAAAGGGATGGAGAGGGAGCATCTGTACAGTTCTCTCTCTCCTCCCCCAACATACAATCCATAAATTAGAATTTATGCAAGACTGGAGCATCATGTGGGGATGCAGCTTCACCTTCTTGGCTGACAGGACTGTCCAGGCACCCAGTGCCATCTGGGTTTGGGTAGAACTGACACCAACAAGAGACAGGTTTTGAAACTCCTAAGAATCAGAGCTGGAAAGAATTCTGACACTTGGCCCACACAGAAGAGCTTCAAAACAGTTTGTATTTGGCTGTGTGTTAAAAGCAAGTACCTGAAGGGACCCTTCCTCACATACACTTCTCTTCTCACACCTCTATTTTTACCCTTGAACTTCAATTTTCCCATCAGCAATTTAATGACCAAATGCTCCCAGGGGAAGAGCTGGGCTGAGCAATTCCAAACACGCAAGTTTCCATTTATTGTTTCACAGAATAAGAGGAAAGTCCAGCCTCTCCAAGCACAACACAGCGTTTCAAACATTACATTTGCCTTCCAGAGTTGAAAGGGAAAGAAATATGCTTAAAGCATGACTTGCAAAAAGAAAGGAAGAGAAAATATGTTACAGGCATAAAGCTGCATTGTAAGAGGCTGCTTGAAAGGCTGCCAGTGCTGCAATTCCCCACAGCTCCTTTGTAATCCATACACATTACAAACCTAAGGAATAGCTAAGATGATTTTTTTTTTAAAGTTGAAGTGGGTCCAGATACCAAAAGAGTGAATTTTAGGCTCTCAGGTTCTTTTGTGAGGCTTTTAAAGGGTCCTGGCTTGTGTCAAGTCCAAGGCTTCTTTCAGAAATCAAGCATTGACTTGGCCTGCCTAAAAATCACTGAGCAAACCCAATAGAAATTAGCAAAAAAGAAAAAAAAAAGAAAATGAAAAAAAATCAGATCTCTTCGTATCCTCCCCAAGCTATTTATTCTTCTCCAACTGAATTTTTTTAAGTTCAACTGATAATGTATTTTTTCCAATGACTCGTAAATGCTTGAAAGACTCAATACCAAAACCACTCAAATAACATAACCCTTCATAGCAAAAGTCCATCAGAAAGAGAACCATGGATAAATACATAGATAAACATCCCTGTACTTGATGCAAAGAAAATGCCATAAAAATAACCCTGTTTAGTTTAACTAATGAGCCCAGAGATCTATTAATTACCAATATACAACAAAGCAGGCAGTATTTCAAGCCCAGTGAGTTTACTTGCTTTACATTCTTAAACATCTCCTATTGAACTACCACAGCATAGAGACATGATTTTAAAAAATATCTACATTAAAATATTATAAATCTTAGATGAGGCAATGTTTGGGTTCTCGAATGCCTTTGTCCACAGATTTAATGGCATTAACTCAACTATCTCTGCTATCAACACACAAAAAAAATCAGAAAAAGATGACATAAATGGGAAGCCTTCCCTTTTTTATTTTTAAATAACATAAAAAAATCACAGGTCTCCTGAAGCCTCTTGTATGGATATGACAAAGGGGAACAGTAACTAATCCAAGGCTGTGTGTTGGCAGCAGAGTCTGAGCTCAGTGTTCCTTATCCTCCCTCCTTGCTCTGAGTTTTATTCCCTGTCATACCATTCTAAGGAAGAGAATTTCACAGCACAAGGCGTTTTGTGCAGCTAAATTTAAGTCCTTCAGAAAGAAGGCAAAAGGAGGGAGGTTGAATTCCTGAAGGCCTTTCCCCACACGAAGCCTCTCCATTAACTGAGGTCTGTCCACAGAGCTGCTCCCAATGCAACCAGCACATTCCAGCACTTAAAAGAGCTCCAGGAGAACTGGGAAGGGACCTGGGACAAGGGATGGAGGGACAGGACAAGGGGGAAGAGCTTCCCATTGACACAGGGCAGGAGAGATGGGATATTGGGAAGGAATTCCTGGCTGGGAGGGTGGGGAGGCCCTGGCACAGGGTGCCCAGAGAAGCTGTGGCTGCTCCATCCCTGGAATGTCCAAGGCCGGGTTGGAGCCACCTGGGATAGTGGGAGGTATCCCTGCCCATGGCAGGGGTGGAATTGGTTGATTTTTCTGGGATTCCAGGATTCCATGAGGTATCACTCTCACAAAGCCCATGTAAAACTTGACTTAGATGCCATTGCAAGCACTGCTACCTGTCATAGTTGGCTCCAAGAGTTCACAACCTTTGGTTTTAAAAATTGTACTGATAAATTCCTTATTTCTGTTCCTCTAGTTTTAGACTCTCTGATACCCTTCCCTTCCTACAATGCAAGTTTCCAAGATGATGACAGCACTTTGTATCAAGCACCAAGGTCCTGTGGCAGCTCCTGCACGTGAAGCATTTCATGATTTATGATCCTTCAGCTCCTGTGGTGTGAAGATGTATTTCAGCAAAACCAAGTCATTTCAGTAATGAGAGAATTACAAGCCATCAGCACCTCAAACACAAAATATCATGTTTAACCCCAGTGTCAAGGTGTCTTCCACATCCAAACCTTTCCATGAGCTCTCCACATCAACAAGAAAATCAAAAGAAGTAAGAAACAAAGGATAAGTGGCAAAAACCATTCCTTACTCCTGGTTATGTGACAAAGGCTATCTGCTTTATATCACGAGAACACATATTTTACTGAATTATTCCAATAAAATCCCAGGATGAAAAATGCCACAGCAAAGAGCAAGCATGCAAGGCTACAGCACAGAAAATGGTCTTGTTTTCACAGAATGACTACTACCAAAAAAACCCAAACTCCACCAAAAACCAACAACAACAAAAAAACCAAACCAAAAAAAGCCTAATTTTCAAATACCAAATGGTAGAAATTTACATTTTTTGCCTTTAGCTAATTAATTTTTAGCTAAAATAAAATAAATTTTATTTTTTAAAGTTTAGCTAATAAAGCTAATCAGTCTATCAATATGCACTTCATATTTCTCTCAAGGGAACTGCAACACTAACACTCCACTTAAAGAGGGGATCCCCAAAAGAGAGCAGCACAAATCCTCAACCAAAATCTCCACGGTACCAGAACAGTCTCAAGTGCCAGCAGAGGAGCAGACAATCAGCAAACAAGTGGGACAGAAGGTAGAATAGAGAATAATTAATCACTCAGACTGCTAGAAAATATCCTTGTCCTTTCAAACAACTCCACTGCCCACTATTTCCCCTGAAGGACTCAGAGCTGAAGTGAGCACTGTTAGACCAGCATCACTTTGTGCTGACACCAAAGCAGTTATCAGCAGTACATCTTTAACTGCAATAAAGTCTTGGATGATGAAAAAATATTTCTATCTGCATCAGACCCTCAAACACTGCTCATTAAAACCTGATCAAAGAGAAACAGCTGTTTTGAAGGAGTGATTCATGAGATAAACATATTATATGTGTATTGTTGGTTCTGTGTGCAAGGCCTACCTTTAATTATCAGGAATGAAAAGTTATAGCACATAGAAACAACTAAAAAAAAATCAACAAAAAACCCAGTTCAATCCCCCCTGGACTGAAAAATCCAACTTTGTAAGAACATGGAAAGTTCAGTTTAGTTCCCCACAGCAGAATCCAGGAGGATCATAAACACTGTCAAACTCCTGGACACAGCATTAATAGGTGATTCTTAATACAGATGCTTTTAAAAACAGAGAATTCAAGCCATGGAAAGTGAGTGTTTACAGGGAGGAACCTGCTCTGCCTGGATCACTGCTGTGGAGGCAAAGTCACTTTGAAGTCCTCTGTGGCTGCATTGTTTCAAAGTGATAAATGGCAAAGTAAAACTTCCAGGGGAGGTTAAAATAAACCCCCAAGATTTGCAGCTATTTTATAGCTCTAGGGGAATTGTCAGCCAGCAGATGAAGTTGCCAGTACTTGCTTCTGTCCACTGATTCTATCAAATACTCCAAGTTATTGGTGAAGTAAATCATAGCTGTGTGTGGTACTTCAAAAATAATAAACCTGTGGTCACACAGGAAAGAACATCGGGCTGGGAAAACTGGACCCTCCAAAAAGGGAGACCCACACAAGAAGAAAGGAGCTGCTGGGTTTTGATGCCTCTGAAAAAGTGCTCAAGTTTGGGGTTGGCTTTCTGGAAGTCTGACCTTCAGCATCTCACAGGTGGAAAAGTGCTACTCAGACTCAGCACAAAGAACACCCCAGTTTGGTGTTACAACTACTCTGAATTCAACAACTGATTGTAACCCATCAAATCAGTAATCCATGTAACTCTGCTTCCTTGGCAGCAAATGGATCTACCAGGCAAAAACTTTGCCTCAGCAGGAGTAAGAAATGTGCTCCCTAAAATTGGTAAAACACCAATACAGGTTTCCCAGAGAAGCTGTCGCTGCCCCAGCCCTGGGATTGTCCAAGGCCAGGTTGGATGGGGCTTGGACCAACCTGGGATAGTGGAAGGTGTCCCTGTCCATGGCAGGGGGTGGGACTGGAGGATCTTTCAGGTCCCTTCCCACCTAAACCATTCTATAATTCAATATATTCCACTCTGATCAAGCTCAGTTTGCACATCCACGTTTCTACATCACATCCCCTGGATGAAAGGGAAATGAGAAGACTGGGAAGGAAAAAAAGAGGCACCTCCTGAACCACTTACACTTCTTTATGCTTTGGGGTGACACCAGGCCCTCCATCCCTACAAACCACATAGCAATAGATACTTGTCTATTTGGACAAGTTTTCTTTGTGCTGAGAGCACATCTCAAGCACTGGGCTCTTCCTGGGCAGAGACAACACCATGGAAACTCCACAAGGTCACTCCAAAGGGAGTTTTCAAGGCCATTTTGGGGTCCCTTCCCATTTGCCACTCAAAAAACCTTCAGCAAGAAGGTTTGAGACACAGTGAAAACTCTCCCAATTCAGATGCACTATTGGTAGGATTTTTTTAGTTAGCATTAAATAATAGAAAAAGGCTACAGAGGAGCCTTATAAGTCATAATTTGAACATATTCAGTTGGTTTAGCAAAGAAAAAGATTCCCTAAAGCATCAATGGCAAGAGACTCTCATAAGAATAGGCTCCAGTGACTTGGAATTCAAATAATAAACTCAAGATCTCCTTTTAAGGGAGAACAAATATCTTATACTGTATTCCTGCCATTATTACTCATTTTCCATACTGCCTTTGGTACTGTATTCTAAGAGGATCTGATTTATAAATAGGTTTTAAAAGGTCTTCAAATGACATCCTTCAAATCACAATTAAAAATTTAGTAACGGTTTCAACATAAATTTTTCGTCCTTTTTGAGTTCCCATAAATAGATTTTCAAGTCTGACTATAAACTCGTTATATTTCATTACACTCCCGTGCACTGGGAGATTAAAACCTTGCTCAAGAAATTCAATTATAATCCCAATCATAATCAAGTGCAAAACAGCAAAGATTTTTAATTTATTGCCATTTCATCCATTTTTATAGTATTTTCTAAACCACTGTGTACAGATGGGACAACAGCAGGAGAAACCACAATTATGCTGTAATTAGTTTCTTGTTGGCCTAGAGATGCCAGGACAGACTAAGTTGTCAACTTACTTTCTTTTGTGATAAAAATTAACTTCATTTTTCTGCAAGAATGGATTTCAATGCTTTTCCCTACGGAATCAAGCTCTTTCTAAGCATTAATCCTGACAATAAACGAGGCTTAATGACTTTTATGCAACTTGGCAACAGCTTTAGAACTTGTTAATGCCAATGAAGTCTTTGGAATTATATCTGCCAAAATCTGCAGCAAGTATACGGCACAGGCATGACCAGAACCCAGGAACACTCATCTTTGTACCTTCCCTGCAGTGTTTAACTGAGTAAATTCAAATTATGCCTTCTCCTTTCCAACATTTTGCCTTCTAGAATTTTTGCACTACAAGCTTTTGGAGGTTTGCAGGCATCCATCCAATACTCAGCATAAAGATCCAAGCATTTATGTCTCTGGACACTATGAAAAGCAACTGCTCTGGGGCACACTGCCATTTTTTTTTAAGATGCAGTTAATCCCATAAGTACTAGTATATATTAGAAAGTGCAAAATTCTGTATAAATCATCTCTGTTCATACCAGGGAAGCTGTTTCCACCCATCACGTGGGGTGATGCATCTGTTACCTATGCAGGATCCAGCTGAGTGACTGGATCACTTAAAAAGCACTTGACCAACACGTACCACTGTCAAAATTCAAGGATCCAGGTAGTAGTTAATGTTCAAAATGTAAGGAAAAATGTTGTTTCGAAGTCCATGGAAACCTGGAGAGTGTCTGGTGAATTTTACTACAGGTTATAATCACAAACATGCTGGAGACCCACCCAGAATGACCCCAACACTCAGAAAAGATCTTCCCCAAAGGATAAAGGACTGAAGGAAATAAAAAATAATTTTAAAATCCTTGATTTTTTAGGACAAAGGGCATCCTTCAAAGCTTGTGTTCCCAGAAGCCAAAGCAGCCAACAGCTAAAACACAAGAAACACTCTGCACTACTTGAAGAGGAATGTCTTTGTACCACTTCAACATGAGGTCTCAACTAAGTTTTCATTTAGAAAATAATTATTCAAGGCGAGCACTGGATAATTATGATTAATTTTTCTAGTTTCTGGACGGATGTTCTGCTAAATGTAATTTACCAAAAGGTACAGACTTGTATCTTGCCAATAACCTCTCACAAATGAAGCTACAATTAACTGCTGACTTCACTACTGCCTTGAAAATCAACCTGTCCCTCACTTTCAAACATATTAATTATGGACACAATTATATAGTGACAGCTGGTATTTATATTGAGTTCTGTCAGCTTAGTTCCCACATTTCAGCAAGGCAGGTGTTCCAAATTCCAAATGGTACCACTTGGAATCAGGTCACTCCTCAGCAGTGTACAAACACTTTATGGTTTTATTAATGTACAGAGAGCTATGTAACTTATCTCTGGAGATATTAAAAAAACATCTGGGCATAATCCTGGATAAAGAGCTCCTGAGCAGGAGGGTTGGGGCAGATACCTCCAGAGGCTCCTTCCAGCCTCCACCAGTCTGACTCCACATTATTATGTTTAAGTCTGCCATGACTGCAGCAGCAATTCCAAAATATTCCAGGACTCCACTGGATAATATTCTCAGATCTCCAACCTGGGGGCAGCTGATCTCCCTGCACAGCAAAACAGCCTGTGCTGAGTGTGCAGAACCTCAGCAACATCCTCAGGAAAGGGGTTGTTGGCATGACCTGACCTGGGAAAGTATCACCTCAGAAACCTGAATGGGGACAAGAACACAAGGAAAATAAACCTATGAGGAAATGTTGGATTACAAGGGAGTCTTGGCCCAGAAAGCCAAGTGTGTCCTGGGCTGCATCCAAAAAAGTGGGATAGGTCAAGGGAGGGGATTCTGCCCCCTCTCCCTTTAGGTGACACCCCACCTGCAGAGCTGCCTCCAGCCCTGGGGTCCATCCCAACATCAGGAGGACACAGAGCTGCTGGAGAGAGTCCAGAGGAGCCATGGAGATGCTCCAAGGGCTGGAGCCCCTCTGCTCTGGAGCCAGGCTGGGAGAGCTGGGGGGGTTCACCTGGAGAAGAGAAGGATCCAGGGAGAGCTTGGAGCCCCTTCCAGAGCCTAAAGGGGCTCCAGGAGAGCTGGAGAGGGACTTGGGACAAGGGCTGGAGGGACAGGACACAGGGAATGGCTTCCCACTGCCAGAGGGCAGGGATAAATGGGATATTGGGAAGGAATTGTTGGCTGGGAGGGTGGGGAGGCCCTGGCACAGGTTTCCCAGAGAAGCTGTGGCTGCCCCATCCCTGGAAGTGTCCAAGGCCAGGTTGGATGGGGCTTGGAACAACCTGGGATAGTGGCAGGTTATCCCTGCCCGTGGCAGGGGGTTGAATTGGGATGATCTTTCAGGTCCCCTCCAACCCAAACCATTCTGGGATTCCAAAGTCTGACATAGTTTCCCAAGAAACTGTACCAGGATATACATCTCATATTACAGAGAGCTTTACCAGTTGTACCCTGTGACACTTTCACAAGTAAAACACCTCAGTATTTACCCCTGAGGTTGTTTATTGTCCCCAGAGATTGGCTCATGGAGGACAATCCTATGACCACTTCCAAACCTATGTCCAAGTGCTGCAGCAATTACTCAGCACACAGAACTGAGCTCTGCATCCTTCCCACTCCATGTGAACCTGCCATACTTTTATTAATCCAGCATAATTCCTGCACTGGGAAAACCATAGAGGACTTGCCAGTGCTCCTGCAATTAAACTCTTAGCAGCAGCAAAGATGCCTCAGTGGTGACAGGAAGAGATAACCACGTGTGAAAACTGCAGAGAGAAGTTGCACAGGCTGGTGTGGAGTTGGATGGAAGGTTTTAGCATGAAATTACTGCAGAACCTACTTGTGTTGTGGGCAGAGCAGGTACCAAGATAACTTGTAGGCAGCAGAGATGCTTGTGGCCTCAGCTGTGGTTTCAGCAGATGAGTAAAACAACCAGAGAATTGCTTCCTCCCAGAACCATCACTATTTCTCTCTTCTCTGCCACAAAATCTACATATGCTTTGCCTTTGTCTTTTTGGTTTTTTTTTCTTCTCACCTCTGAAGTGTTTCTGTTCCTGCTCAGCACATTGTAATCCTCCCTTCCTGCAGTACCACAGCTGCAAACTCTGCAAAGTCACTATCTCCCAGTGCATTTTTGGGAAGAAACCAGAAATGTAGGGGCTGTCACAGGAAAGCTGGTTGGTGACAAATAGCAAAGAGCTCAGAGGAGTGGGGAGAAAAGCCTTTCTACCAGGAAAACACTGGGCAGAAGAATAAAACAATGGATAATGTCACTGCCATAGAATCCCAGAAGGGTTTGGGTTGGAAGGGACATTCAAGACCATCTCATCCCAATCCCTGCCATGGGCAGGGACACCTTCCACTATCCCAGGTGGCTCCAAGCCCCATCCAACCCAGCCTGGAACACTTCCAGGGATGGAGCAGCCACAGCTTCTCTGGGAAACCTGTGCCAGGGCCTCCCCACCCTCCCAGCCAACAATTCCTTCCCAATATCCCATCTATCCCTGCCCTCTGGCAGCTTGAATAAGGTTATATTTTGACCAGAGTTACTCACATTATGTAACATTTTTAAAGTAATTACATTTGTTACCAATTGTAAATAAACTTCAGATCATAAACACATGCAAGTAACACTTCAAAAAACCTCAGAGAGCTGGAAGTGCTCGTCCCTGCAGGACTGTTCAGATAAAGCTGGGTGGATATCCTGTTCCCTCATTTCATTTATCTGATCAGCACAGTAGGGCTGCAATTGCTGAAGGACAGAACAAAATGCTGGCAGGAGCCTACAAACCCTGAGGAGAAAGGAAGAAAATGGTATTGTGCTTTTCCAAAAGGCTGAAAATTCAAGTAAGTGGACCAGCCTAAGAAGCTCAGACAATACACATTAAGATATAGGGTTTCCTTACGTCACCACCACAATATAGAGGCCCAGAGTTGTGGCCCCACTGAGCAAAGTGACCTAATTAATTATACACCAGCACAGGAAGTTTCTTGCTGAAAAAAACCCCTCAAAACCCAGAGAGACCAAAAAAGCCCCAAGACAACAACAACAACAAAGAACAAGCCAAAACCCACCCTATTCAAACAATAAAAAGCCACCCTCCCACACAATAAAATGCTTCTTGGACTAGATATCAACCAAAAAATGGGAAAAATGCTAGATGTATTTTAGAGGCTCAAAATGGAGGAGAGGAATCTGCAGTTCCACAGTCAGATAAGAAGCACATGGTAGAGCTGAGGCAAAACCCAAATTCCTTTGTGCAGCCACTGCTCTTCAAAAAATTCATCCTTCCTCTGCTGATATCTTTCAAGTCCAGCTCTCTTCCTTCACACTCATTTAGCCAAAAAAATCACTGTTTAACTTGATTGCTTGTCTACTCACAGGAGCACTGATGGGACAGTCAGGCTCTGCAGCTTTGTAAGGTGGTCTGTGCTTATCAAAGCTTATACCATGAACTTGAAAACACTAATTAAATTGTTATTTTTATGTGACATATACTACCAGAGCACTGAATGCAACACTCATCCCACAGCACTGCACAGGAGGCCAAATTTATATCCTCAGACTTTGTCCTGCTTCAAACCAAAGGAGTGGATAAAGACACAGGTTATTTTAATGCAAATTATAACCAGGGGAGAATAGTTTGGTACTTCTAAAACTCCAACACCATCAACAAAAAGATTTAGTGCTTCTTTTAGGAGGAGGCCATGCACAGCCAGACTTCCAGAGCTTCTTTGCAGGAAGGACACATTCCAAGCCAGAGGGAAGAGTGCTGCCCATGGAAGAGCAGGAGATGCTGCATTCCTGCAGCCCCAGCTCATGGAAAACAAAAAACAAAATAACCAACAAGATGTTGACTTTTGGTTTCTCCCCACAGGAGGAGGAGAAAAACAGGCCTGTTGTGTTTTTCCCCATCTAATGAAACTCAAACGGGTAAAAGAATATTAAATATTGAAGCAAATCTTGAGGTGCTACAGCAATTTCAATTTTCCCATCAAACGAGTTCCTCTGCATTCAGTAGTTTTATTTCCAACTTTACAGAGCTGGTGGCAGAATCAGAACAACCCCCTTAAATGTAAAGGAGCATCAAGTGCACCAGGGCCATCCCAAAATCAACACCACCACAACAAAAAAAGACAAGTCATGTCAAATTGATGCACACAAGTAACTCCAAAACTTGTTCCAAGTTCATCAGGACAATGAATGTAAGACATCAAGAGGTACAAGGTTTCTCCTTTACTTTGCTTTTCATAATAAACCCATAAAAAATTTAGAACACAAACCCTGACAGTTTTTACATTATAAAACCTAAGGAAATTAGAAGATTGTATGTGATATTATCTACCTGTATATTCTATTTTACCATTCTATCACTGATTCTATGATGAATTATTTATCCACCTTCTCAGGAGAGCATCAGACCATGTCCTGCCAGAGATGCTCAACCCTGACCATTCAGATTATCTCATTTCAAATTAGCTTGAGGGACACATTTACACAATCCAAATGACTGCAGCACAGAGCATTAGAATTGTTCAGCACAAATAAAGTTGTTCTGGTTATTACTAATCAATCATGCTGGATGGCAGGAAATATCCTCTCTTGCACATTTTTCTGATCTCAGAATCATATTAATTCTGAAGTTTGAACTCTAACATCCTAAAACAAAATTGGTGGCCCCAAACCCAGTGAGGTGTGTTATATATATATATTTTTTTTTTCTGAGTTCTGTTCTTAAAATTGACATGAACTTACTTGACAGGCATGAGATGTCACTGAAGGTGCCACGTACCCACTGACACTCCAAACACCTTCCAGGGCTGAGGTTTTAAAAGCTGTCCTGAACTGCATCTATGCCCTTCCACAGAATCCAGCAGCTCCAGCCACTGAAATAATCCTTCAGCCTGCAGCAGAATTATTCAACACCATTCTGACCACCAAATCCTTTTCATAGTCTTACCTCATGAAGCATTATTATTCCAGAGCTGGAAATTAAGTCAGAATAATTTCATGTAACTGCTCACAGCTACATTTCCTCAGAATATTGAGGGCAAATCTTAAGCTCAAGCTTTTCTCCTGTCCTTGATCACTTCTCCCCATAGTTTATAGCCACCAGCTCAGTCTCCTATTTTTCTTGTTTTGATATCATGAAATCTACTTTAAAGAGTTGAAGTCCCCTGTTAACAAATTAAACATAGAAAAGAAGTATTTCATCTTTCATTGCCTCTCTTCAGTTCATGCTCTCAGAGAAGCACAGGGTAATTTGATGGTGTCATTTCCTGATTTTTCATACATCCAAACAGAGTTTTGACTTGATTTGTAGCACAATCAAATCAAATCAAATGTTATGCCTTTCTAAATTATTTTCATAAGAGATAAACCCACATTGCAGCAAAGTCAAAACAGCCATTGAGCTGAAGTGGAAAACACTGGGTCAAATCCTAATTCCACTGAAAGCCAAGTCCAGGAAAAGATTGACACTGAGCCAAATTCCAATAGACTCTTCTTAAAGCAAATGGACTTGTCTGTTTTAGCCTGTGGATTTAACAAGTCAGGAAAACAATTAACACATCACAGTCTCCTTGAAGCTTAAACCTGATATTGGAAGCTTCAGATATAGGTCAGCTTCAAAAACAAAACTGTTGACAGTTCTCTCAAAATTGCTATAAAATGTTTTTTAAAAAAAAGCTACATTCCACTCAAATATTAAACATTCACTCTAATGTCCTCAATATGCCACCAAGAGGGGTTTGGTTTTGTTTTGTGGTTGTGTTGGGGGTTTTTTGTTTCCAGAAAACAACCCAACTGTGGGAAGTGGCCCCTGCTGCTGATAGCACAGTGCAGTGGGAAGGGACCACAAATGACTTTGTGTTTGCAGCACAAGTCAAACCCTTGGATAACTCCCAGTCAGAAGATTTGGCAACTCCAGAGGAGTTTTCCTGAAGGACAGGATGCTCAGCAACTATCAGCACCAAGCTCCAAACTGTTTGCAAGCAGCTCAGCAAAGCTAAGGGTGCACAGCCTGTTAAAAGCCTTCAATTTAGTGGAAAATGAAGGCTGCAACATTTTTTTTTTAAATGTTTTGGGGCTGAAGGAGAAAGAAAACCAGAGGTGAGGAATCCATAAAGCACAAATTGAAGGTTTTACTTCAGATCACATGACATGTGAACCAAATTAAATCTATTTACTCTTCCCCTCAAAGGCAGCAGGTTATTATTGACTTGGTCAAACCAGCAACAAGACCAAAAATGCTTCTTTGATGTTCAGCCAAGGAATATGAGAGGGCCAAGGATGATTCTTAGTAAAGATGTGGCCACCCAGTTTCCATTTCAAGGGGATGTGGCTCATGGGAAAAGCAGTTTTCATTTGCCACGTGGGCACAGTGTTCATAAATAACAGATAATCCTAATTAGCTATGACCATGTTTGCCATAAAAAAGGTAGAAGCAAATAGGTGTGACCCAGGGAAGGGAATCAGCTATAAAATACTGTTAACACAAGTCTCACCTTTTATTTTCTTAAGCAATACAAAACAGGCTGCAGGTCTTTTTTTAAGCCCATTGACAAACACACAGGCACAGTTCAAAGTTCTGTTTGCTTTGTGTCCATCACAAAAATTGGAGCAGGGTTTGTGTCTCTCATTTTCACTTTTGCTCCAGTCAAAGCACATGAGTTGTAGCAAACACACTTCCTCAAAAGCACAACTTGGGAGTGCAGCAACCCCCTTCTCTCCTGGCAGAACTCCCACTTCTCCATTTTACACAAGGTAAGTGTTTTATACAGCAAGTATTCACCTCCTTGAGCAAATTAATTCCTCCCTTGTGCAACCAAAGCCTCAGGAGGTGCAGTGACAGAGTCCTGTGTGCTCATCCTGCTGTCCTTGGGCATCAACTCCATCCTTTGTCCCAACTCCTCCCTGATTTAAGATCAGGACAAACAGGACCTTCACACTCTAAACAAAATGATTTCTAGGTACTGCAGCCACTCAGAGGTATTTAGTTATATAATTTTTATATCAGAAGACAATTGTGACTAAAATAGATGACTGGCACTGGATGCAGTCTGGCTTTAATGCACAAGGAATCACAGGATCCTTAAGGTTGGAAAAACCCTCTGAGATCAAGTCCCACCATCCCCAGCACTGCCAAGGCCACCACTGCCCCATGTCCCCAAGTGCCACATCCATATGGCTTTAAATACCTCCAGGGATGGAGACTCCACCACCTTCCTAAGCAGCCTGTTCCAATAATTGACAACCCTTCCAGTAAAGAAAATGTTCCCAATATCCAACTTAAACCTGCCCATGCACAAGTTCATGGAGTACATTCCATAATATAGGTTTCATACAAGTTCCTACAAAACAAACTCTGACAACAGGCTGAAAAAGCAACGTTTTTATCAGAATTTCGTTCACACATTTAAATTTCTCCACCCATTTTAAATAAGGCTTATTTCCTCCCCTCTTCTAAATTATTTAGGCTGTTCAGATCAAGAAAACCCAGCAATACCTACTTGAGGGAGCTCATCAGAAACAACGGATTTTACACTAATTTTACAGGACAAGCTCATGCCTGAAGTGAGAGTTGTACACAGAGTTACAAAAGAGCTGTTCAGGAAAATCTCATGGCCCTGTTTTTGCCAACATGAACTTCCTGTGAGCTGGTTGGTGCCCACAAAACACCAGTTTGGATGTCGAGAGGGGCAAACTTCCCTTTTTTTCCCCTTCATTCTTGTCTTGGGAATACAAACACCCTCTTTCCCTCCCCCCACAGCTTCCTGGAGCATGAAATGTTGGATAAATCTGTTCCCTGGCAGCCGATGCTGAACTAACATCTAACCCAGAAATTTCATTCTCAGAGTTCCAGTGTCAGAATAAAGGAAGGAAACCATTCCCCCTCAGTGTAAGGAGGTAACACAGGGTGTCCCTTCCACACACACACATCCTAATCCAAAATTCCCATCCCAAGCAGTCTAACACAGCAGGAATTAACACAATGCCAGGAAAGATATGGAGAAGCAAAAGCACGTGCAATGCAATCAGCTTTCACCCATCTTCAAAGACAATAATATTTCTTCCTTTAAACTGCTTTGCTGTCAAATAGCAGCCGTACCACAGCCTGCAAATGGTTCACTGAGCTCAATATTCAATTTCTGGCTCAGTCCAACAGCTGATACTTCCCAGTAAAATGCAGGAACAGCTGGGGACACACACACAAAGCACGGCCTAAGAGGAGGCAGCTCTCCAAGTGGTTCTTGCCTAACATCAGGCAGGATTCTGGGGCATTTTCAAGAAAATGTGGGCATTTTTCCATAAATATGTATCAGGAATTGCCTCTCGCTGTTTTCTTGGGGCTTGGAATTCTGCAGATTAAATCCATATATAGAGCTGCCTTCATAGATTTGCCTCATTTTTTGATGATGCACATTCTCTCCTAGGGTGGAAGTGAAGTGTGCACCCCCACGTGCTCCTGCAACCACATTTTAAAAGTCAGAGTCTTCCTGGTTACTCCTACCAGTCAGCTTTTCCAGTTTGTATTTGTCTACATATACAATACCACCTACATAATCATATATTTTATACATATATAAAA
>WEIV01009533.1:171648-187355 GCA_013390005.1 Calyptomena viridis
ATAGATTATATATTCTTTATAATCATATATAATCAGAATTTCCTGTCTAGGCATCTTGACTCTCTGCATGCTGTCCTGGGAGATATGAGGAGGATTGATTGTGCAAAAACTCTAAGATAGTATAACCTAGATAAACAGGATCATAATGTCTCCAATGTTCACCAAATCCTCCTTTAAATGGGATTTTTCCTACTATTCCACATATATAACTTGTACAGTTCACCAAAATATGTGATATATATGCTTTGCCAAGACAAAGGGATATTTTTTATTTCTAATTAATGTAAGTTTTCACTCAATGCACATTTCCCAAACCAACACACTCCCTCCTTATAATTCTGGCAAAAGAAATCAATTTATATGCACGCTTTACCACCTCAATACTCAGGCCTTTCCACACTAAAATTAGCTTTTTCCATTATTACCAAGGGAACACGAGGTCTGTAACACCCCTCACAGCCAGAGCTGGTAAGTCCTGATTTATTTGCAGCTTTTAGGCAGCTTTAAGGGAAGTCCTGGAGTCACCCCCACAGCCCAGGCAGGTGAAAGGCAGCTTCACCTTGCTCTGGGCAGCCCCAGCCTTGTGTAACTGCTCAGGCTGTGCCAGGCAGGAGCTTATCCTGCCTCTCCACAGGCTCCTGCCTCCACATCCCAGGATTCCTGGCTAAGGGAGAGCAGGGAACTCGTGTGGCCTTGCAAGGCCCTGCTCTACTGTTCATTAACCATCTCTTTGGTTTTAAATTTAAATTTCCGTGTCTTTGTTACCATTAAACACTTAAACCTCCAGAATGTTGGTTAGTCCTTGAGACTCCACTACTTGTTTTCTGGTAGTGTTTTTTTCAGTAGGTAAATCTTTGCCAGAACTCTGTCTGAACTGGTCCTAATCTTCATTTGTTCTTCAGAAGGATTAAAAGGTTCTTTATAAGAAGAAAGAACTACAGTCCAAAGACAAACTGTGAAAAGTTTTAACACACTGGGTTTTTCATTTCAACCCAACCACTGCCTGAAGTCCATCATTTGTTTGAAATCTGTAATTTATTGTCTACATGAATCTTAGAATGGTGTGGGAGGACCTTAAAGCTCATCCCATTCCACCCCCTGCCATGGGCAGGGACACCTTCCACTATCCCAGGTTGTTCCAAGTCCCATCTTCCCACAATCTTCTTCATTTATCTCAGAAAGAAAATGGGAATGACAGAAGAATCTTATAAAAGTATTCCTTTATAAGTAAAATAGACTTGGGCTCCATCCAGTTCCTCACCAAAGCAAATCTCACCAAGCTCAGCTGCTGCAAGGCTGCAAAAATCCTCAAGTCTAAGATAACAACACACCCCTTCTCAATTTCCAGAACTCCTTAAAAACAATCAAATTGAGTTTAAACATCATAACTTAATCAGCAAAAAAAAAAAAAGGTGCCTGTGTGGGTAACAAAATAAACTGGTTTAAATCCAGAAATAGACACCATAAAAGCAAATCTTTAAAAATATCCTCAATTATTGAATTATCTACTACAAAGCACTAATTATAAAGACATTACAATAGCTGAAAAGGAAAAACTCAGCTTGGTTTTACACACTTGTCAGCTTCATTTAGCTGTACTCATTCCTTGGAAGAGTTTTTACCCTGTGCCAGTCTTTGGAGTCCCTCTGTTCTGCAAAACAAGAGGGAAAGCAGCTAGAAACCACAAACTGCAACAGAAGGAGAGTGAAGTCAGCACTTGTTTCATTTTTAGGCATTTTCTCCTAATGAAAAGGCTCAGAGGTGGTTTGTTGGGCACATTTAATGGATGCTTTGCTTTACAAATATCATGGCTGATTCATAGGTCTGTGCCAGACTAACACAGAGCTGATCTCTGAGCTCATATCAGTTACACATCAATTACAGTTATGCCTGCAAGATATAATAAAACTCCTTTGTCTGACTTGCTTAAAAAAAAAAAAAAAAATCGAGTCTTTTTAATAGGTCTTGTTTGGAAAATGTAAAATTACAGCACAAGCAAATTGATAGTTTAAAAAAAAAAAAAAGAGCTATAAAGGAACCTGGAGTAATTAGAGTCTATTTGGAGATTTTCCAAAAAATTAATTCCTATAAACATTCCAATTGTTGCCCAGGAACTTATCTATTCACTTCAATCAAAATGAGTTCACACCCTCTCCAAGCCCCAGCCACCAAGTAATAATATAATGCTGTGAGTAATCCTGCCAGCACAGAGTAAACCCTGAGTTGATAAAGGAACTTTTAGCCTTGACCTTTGCAACAGGGAGAGCTGAGTAAGGCAAACAAAAGAGTGGACAAGTCATGTTAGTGATATCCATGCACAGCAAATCCCTGGAGGTTCACACATCCTTGGGGGGAGATTTTCATTTACAGAGGTCATTTGGGGAAATTTGGGACAGGAACTCAAAGCTCTGTCACAAATAATTTTGTGAAGGCAACTAAAGAAAACCTTGACTGTTTCCACACAGTATAATTTTAATTTTAACACAATAAACCACCACCCAACCAAACTCACCCCCCAGCAGTCCCAGGTTAGTAGCAAAGCCTGCCCAGATTGGAGGTCATACATAGGTTTTAAAATTGATCTTTTGTACGTGATCAGGTTACTGAAAGCTGCACAACCCCATCAAGGATTGCTCAATAAAATAAGTGCTGCCTTGCTCTAGCTCAGGAAAGGTCATTTCTTGGTTAAGGAATAACAGGAGGATGCTGGATTTCTGAAGCCATGTGAAAAGAGACTTCTTTTTTAAGTGCAAGTGCTTTACATGTACTTATTAACCCTCAGTTCTCTGGAGAAATGTCTAAATAATATGTTCACTTTGTAGGCACAGGAGAAAGTGAGGTCCATCAGTCACCACCTGGATTTGCAAAACATTCCTTAATTTTTAATGTCAAATTTGAAAGAGTGGAGACACTTTTCTAAAGACCTGAAAACATTTCAGTGGTAATTATATCAACACAATCTGCTCCCTCCAACAGTCAGACCTCAAGTCAAGGTATTTATTTACACCTTCCCATCTCCCAGTCTTGGTTCCTCCCAGAGAAGATGGAAGTGGGAAAAAAATGCCTATTTCCAAAAGTCACGGGTTGTTTTTCCAAGTGTCACTCCCTGCCAGAGCATGGCTGAGTCATGACAAGTGGGGATGTGACAGCACAGAGTTCTGGTTCTAAAATTCTTTTCCCAGCTCCTAAATTGACCTTGGCATCTTAATGAGAAATGCAGGAAAGCTCTTAAGGTTTTCAAACTTGCCCTGCTTTGTGAGCACCTAACCAGTGTATTTACAACATCATTTACTTTTGCCTGTTTAGTTAAAAGCACTCTGTGTTTGCCAGAATTCCTTTAGCTCACTTTGGACACCAGAAAAGCCTGAAATCAGAAGGAATGATTTTGCAACACAAGGTAAAATAGTTGATGGATTTGGAAACCAAGGCAGAGCCTGAGCACGAATTAACACCCAAACCCAGAAAAACTGTAACTAAGACTGACCTTTTTTCTTGAGCTGATATTTAAAATTCCTCTGATGGAGCTGCAGAAGCCAAGACAATTCAGCAGCAGCCTCTCAAGGAAGGGCAGGACCTGCTGGATAAGTCCCAGTTCCAAACCTTCACCGCTCCAACCATGGTTTTAAGATTATATTTTTGGGATATGTTGTCTCCCTGTTTGCAGGCAAACCTTGAGTGCAGTTAATGGGCCTCCACGTTTCCCTCTTCTATTAAATCACCCCCTATAAATTTCCTATGCTTCCTGCTTGGATTAGCAATGGCTATTTGTGGGGATGCAAATGAAGTATTCTTTGCTCTGCCACGCTGGATTCTCACACTGAGCTCAGCACCTTGTCTGGGACCTCAAGCCACTGCCAACCCATCCCTCCCTTGCCAAGGGGCATGATTTGCATGATGTGTTTCCTCTATGAACATTTTTAAACACATATTAGGGTGTATAAACCACACATTTGACTGGTTGTCATGTTTTAGAGTAACATTTGTAATGCAGCCGTGGCCGACTGGGCCTCTGAGAATCTCAATTTCCTGCCATTTTTAGCAGTTTGAAAGGCTCAAATACACTCAAATAGGTTTTTTGGCAGCTGAACAACACACGTGTTTCTGGAGGAGGTGGGTATTGATACAAACAAAACCACCCCCCCCCAAACACAGCCTGTTTGATTTTAAGTGTCTGTAATAAATCACTCAGCTACAGACAACACAAAGTAAATATTGCACCTGGTAATCTCTTTGCTTTTCCATTTACTACCACTTGAGTTGGAGAAGTTTAAATTATCAGACATCAGGTAATGAATACTTCTACTGACCACTGATATACAGTTCAGCTTCACATGAAAATTTAAACAAAGCCCTTCTATGTGTTTAACTGACTTTTTTCTCCTTTCTGTTATCCTTAAGATCTCTTCCCTTTTTCCCCCGGAAAACAGATGATTGTGGATATCCAGTGACAGCTTTTGCCTTTTCCTGCACCCCTGTTATTTTGTTTCATGCATGCACTTTTTCATTTCCTCCCCTTGCATCGAGCAATAAATTAGACAGTCACAACTTTAACTCTCTCAATTATTACATGACTTTTCAGTTTCACAGTGGTTTAACAGATTAAGGCCATTTCCGACACAAAGTGATCCCAATTCCATCCTCTCCATGGATTTTTGATGCATGGAATGCACTACCACCAAGAAACTCTTAGAGCTACATCTCTCCAGCATGTTCCCATTCCCCTTCTTTCACCATGAGCCATTATGAGAAAATAACTGTGAAAATTAATTTCATTCCAAAATGACAAACTGTGCCCTGCACAAATTATTTAGCAGATTTAAAATTCTCTTGTTCCATAACAGCATATGAGAAAAAAACTAAACAGTTCATGGACCCATTAACCACTAACACATTGTTGAGAGCTGGAAGTGAATACAGAAAGCACAAAGTTTTCATTGCAACTTCCCAGCATGGCAAAATCAGCCTTATTTCATGGATGATGGCAATAACACTGCAGAAAGAATATATATTATTTTTAAAACTGAGAGCCTTTTACCAAGGCCTGCATTTCCAAGTTGTTAGTCTCATATTTAATTTATGAAACCCGACCTTCCTAACTCAAAAAATCTTACCTGGCATCTCCTTTTGAAAGGTTGGTGTTTACAGGATGAAGAATAACCTTGTTTGCATCCACATCCACCACACATTTTGTATGCAGATCAAGCTCTACAAAGAAATGAGAGAGTGTCAAGTGCTGCTCCTAAAGCACTGGGATTATATACACCATTACTTCCTCCAGACACCAAATTTATTCATGCAGTCTGACAGCCACCCATCAGCCAGAGAATAGAAACAGGACTATTGCCAAATTCCACTTCTAGGGATATTCTGATGGGATGGATCCTGTCCAGCTTTAAGGCAGGCCCTCTTTTCAAAACAAGAAAGAGCACTTAGGTTTTACTGAGGGCCAACCAGCACACACAAGGGCAGGATGAAATTTCTGCTGGGGAAAAGAACCATTTAGGCATGGTACCAGTTTGACAGCTCTCCTTATTGCTCCCTCAATGCCTCACAGCTCGCAGGGAAAAGCTGCCCCTGCCATCTGCAGCACATTTTCCCTCTCCACTGTTGTGATCCTGCAGCATGTGGTGCCAGCTGTCAGTCCTGGGGCACCTGCTCCCAGAAATGCAAGTCCCATCAAAAATAATTGAGGTGTGAGCATGTAGAAAAGGGCTTGTCCTTCCCCCACGGGCTCCTGGTCAGCTGGAAAGCCCAGCTCTCCCAAAGGACACTGAGCAATGGGATGGGGACTATGAGTAATAAGGATGTTTGGAGAGCAGAATTCTCAGCTGTAGAGGCAGGGAAAGCAAAATAAAAGGTTCAGATAACACTGACAGCAGTCCAAGGTACCCACCCAGTGACAACTGGAGCTGGATATAAAACAAAGCACACAGCTACAGACCCAGGACACAGGGCCTGGACACCTTTCAAAAGGTCCAGCCCTATATCCCTGCACTGACACACACCCTGGGAAGTGCATCCAAGCACTGAATTCCCATGAACACGACACTGCTCACACCCTGCCAGGATGATGAGGGGCTACACTGAACAACCTCCACACAGGGCTCAACACCTCAGCTGAATCACCCAAATGAGCTCGTGTCTAATCACGTTAATTATAATCCTCGTCCTCCTTCATCTCTGCTCTTTCCTCCTCTGTGTCACCTGTACTTGCTCTTTCACCTTACAGCACCTTATAAACTGAAAATCTCCCAGGCAAATACTGCAGATCTTAATTGTTGCACAGCACTTCACAGACTTCTGCTGTTAAATAGCATAATAATAGGAAGTTTCTTCCATGGACATGTTTTGAAAGAAATGTCACAGCCTTTTCCAACAAAGAAATCCAAAACTCAAGATTACTGCTCATAGCAGGCAGTCACATGAAACTGCTCCTCTGTTATTACACTGTGCTTTTGCAGGAGGAAGAGCCAGACAAGTTCCAGAAGCTGGTGTTTATTTTAATTTCTCTCCACACCCTGAAAGCCAATTTACCTATCATTAATATGCAATACATGTTTGCTTAGATGAAACCACACTCTTCGTACGTCCCATATCCCACAAGGTGCTTTATCTCAGTCTGGCTGGTTAGTGATTAACATTCTGTGTTGCAGTGACCTGCTTTTCCCAGCTACAGAGGGAGGTTTTTACCTGCCCCATGCAAAGCATAAGGTGTGCACACACTGCCTGTAACAGCATGGTCTCTGTCACGTTTTTAACCCATCTCTTGCCAGAGGATGTTAACTCCTGCTCTCACCAGTGCTCATGGAACCTCTCTTTGTGAAATACCCTGAAGGAGGCACATGGCAGGGTATGAGACTTTCCTTCAAGTCAGATGTCCTCAGAGGAGAAAAGGAAAGATCCAAAGACAATTTGTCTTGTGCACACCTTGTCTGATTACCACCACTATCCCACAGGTAATGTTCAAATCCCACACCTCCTGTGCTGCACACAGGGGTTGGGAAGATGGGGTGAGCCAAACAGGGATTTTTCAGTCCTTCCTTCCCCTGCCTGTTGCTCAGCAGACTCCTCTAAGTCACCTCAAGTTACTTCAACAGTAGGAAACTCTTTAACACGAAAATCAATGTATTCAGACCCCACAGAAAGCTCCATCAGCCCAGTGAAAGCTCAGAAGAACAAAGGCCATGCAGATAGGTGGGCAGACCTGTACAGAGGGAAGGCACCTTGTCCCAGCAGAGCTGAACTGCTCCACCAGTTCATGGTGTCACATGAAATGAACCCCTAAGAAACAGTTATATTGAGCCTCTAAGCTGGGTCGTGTGTCCAGACAGCCTTAAGGCTGCTAATCCCAGTTACCTTGGCCAAAGGCTCACATGGCAACTCTCCTTTGAGCTGAAGAAACAGTTTAAATCCTGGTTTAATAGCACATCACACACTTTGTACAAATTCTGGCCCCATTACAAACCATGTTCTTGGCCAGATTTCTGATTTCTTTACTGCTCCTGGTGCATTAAGAGATGAATCTTACATTAACCACTACTGAAACTCGTATCCCCATAATTTCCACCTCATTAAGTTTTTAATATCATGAAAGCAGGTTGGCCTTATAGTCAAATTATCTGCTTGCTCTTTTGGATATGATCAGACAAGGACTCCACCCTCACTTTTACTGGTTTCAGTGTCTCCCAGGTAAGTTGTGTTCCTGCTGCTCCTGAACAACAAGGAAAATAGGATGCACCAAGATGCTAAGAGTGCACATCCAAAACCACCAATTAATTCATCCTGTTGAAGCTTGGTATTGTTATTTTTTTCTACTACACGGGTAGGTTTTGTTTCAGGCAGCATGAAATTTAAAAGTTAAAAGATAACAGAGTGGCTCACTGTCAAACTTTGGAATTATATCCTAAATCTTGCACCCCAAACATAAATAAAATCTCACCTATTATTACTGCTAACCTGCCAAGCAAACACAATCAACTATTCATTTGCTTCTTCAAATCAAGAAACTAATCAGCTGATTGCTCTTTGAAGAATTACAACTCAAACTCTCAATATCAAGAAACTTTTATTGCAGGGAATGAAAGTCTCTTTCACAGCTTTGGAGTAAGAGAGCTGTGACATCCATAATAAAAGGGTAACATGTACCTTAGTCACTATTCCACATTTACATTTCCCAGCTGTAGAAGTGTCAAGCAAAGCTGGGCTGAGTGCAAGAATAATTGTTAAATCCTGGGTGTCCAAGATATTCACAAAGAGTCTCTTGGATGAGTTTTTACTTTACTTGTAAAACTGGAAGGTGAGGGTTGAAGGAAATCGCTCTCCTTCCCCTTTCCCTTTTCAACTCCTCACAAGATTTTTCCAAGATAATAAAAACTGGGATTCAGGCAATGCAGATTTTAGCTGAAACCACTCTTGTGTAAATCCAAAATTACCATTATGCCTTTATAAAAGTCTTATAGGTGTTGTAAAAAGAATTCATACTACCCATCTAACTTCAGGCTTTTTCACTGGCTTAAGAAATTCAGAGTGTTTCAAACAGGGTGGAAAAGACAGTAAGCAAGAGAAAGCTAAAAAAGCAAACCCAGGAGCAGTGGAACACCCCATGGAATGGTGGATTCAGCAGGCACTGCTCCATTCCCACAACAGGTAGGAGTTTACATTCCCTCTGTAAGAACAGTCACAAGGCTGGTAATCATAAACTCAACCCAGCACATTTTCCACAACAGGATTAGGAAACACCAGCAAAGGTGCAACTTGAAAATGTACCGAGCAGGTTTGGGGCAGGGACAAGGAGTGAAGAGAAGTATTTTGGAAAATGTCAGGTGTTTTCACCTCTGGGAAATCTCCACCTTTGCTTATGGATCAGGCAGGGAACTGTTTTCATGGATCAGCTACAAGTACTGACAGCACAGGCTGGATTATGTTGTACCCAACTCGCTCCACATCAAACCTGGCACCACAAAATCACTGCCACCTTTTTCAGCCACCACCCTAAAAACCCACCCCACTGTGAGGTTACTGCATTTCAGAAGCAAACAAAATGATCCTAAGAACTTTTACAGGGCAGTTTAAACCATTTTAAACTGAAAGATGACACAGTAAATAAGTTGGTCTGCAACGTTTTAAACTATGGGTTGGAACTGATGGCTTGTAGGAGATGAAAAGCCTGTTACAACTGATGTGATCTTTCATAATTTCCTCTTTATATACTTTTTTTTCACATTGTGTAAGATGATGGCAGCCTTCTAATACCTAAAAATGCTCCAGGAGAGCTGGAGAGGGATTAGTGGCAAGGGCTGGAGGGACAGGACACAGGGAATGGCTTCCCACGGCCAGAGGGCAGGGACACATGGGATATTGGGAAGGAATTCTTCCCTGTGAGGGTGGGGAGGCCCTGGCACAGGTTTCCCAGGGAAGCTGTGGCTGCTCCATCCCTGGAAGTGTCCAAGGCCAGGTTGGATGGGGCGTGGAGCCACCTGGGGTAGTGGAAGGTGTCCCTGCCCATGGGAAAGATGAACATAATGAGTTTTAAGGTCCCTTCCAACCCAGTTCTCTGGTGCATTCTATGATTCTGTGAATTAAGGCAAAGCACTTCTCCATTAATCAAGAGCCTTTATTTCCATAGAAATTTTCCCATCGGATTTCAGTTTGAAAAATTAGTTTATGAAGGCTCACAGTTCTTCACTGCTCTCAAATACCATTTGATCCTAAACCCCAATGGAACAAAGGCCAAATAAAAGCTGTGGCAGATTCCTCCTGGTCCCACTACCAGGTTTAGGGCAGCTGTACCTGCCCTGACACCTCAGGACCCCTTGGAGATGGAATCCAGCTCCACAGAGTCACTGGGAAGCAGCACAACTGCTCTTGTGGAGGTTCACAAAAGCTGGAAAAGCCAACTGGAGTATAACAAATAAAATGTGAAAGGCTTAAAGTGCACGTACTAAGCTCATAAGCCAAAATTGGCCCCGAATACAAAAGCTCCAAATAATCTCCTGTAAAGACAGACGATAGAAATTTTATATTTTAAATTGCCAGTAGATTTTCAGGAGATTAACATTCCCTTGAAGGTTAGAACTGGAATGTTGTGGCCTGAGCCATCAAGTTCCACTGGATAAGAAATTACAGTTGGTTTCTCGTAGATTTTTAGGTCTCAAAAAGCAAATGGCAACAACACTGAGACGTTTAAATAGTAACTTAAAAATATTTAAAGGTTTGTTTATCCCACAAATTAAATAAATGCCAACTGAAGAGAAAAGAGGCTGTTGTTTGGGGGTTTTTGGGTTTTGTTTGAATAAGAAATGTGAAAACAAGTTCAAAGACAACAAGTCCTCAAGTTTCCTTGCCAATATTTGTTTCCTAAGAGTGACTTTTCTCTTTGCCCTTCACTATGTAGGAGCCAACACAAATAAATGAAAAACTAACTGACTGTGTGAAAATAACTTACATCTACATGACAATGCTATCAGATTTTATGGAAAAACTAGTGCAAAGGCACTTTCAGGGTATTAATTATAAGACATAGTGATGATACACTGACAAAAATACAGGAACTTGATGTGTTCCTTACATCTCCCAACACTAACTCTGTGCAGGCATCTTTAGAGCTTCCCTACTGCACAAATACAAGTCATGAAATTTTCAGTTTGCAGCAATTAAAGGTCATTAAATATGTATGAGAGCATCTGGAAAGGCACACAATGCTTGTGATGAGGGGGAAGTCAACTCCAAACTCATGAGCACATGAAATCAAGCTGCCCTAAGCAGCTAAAAAACATGTTCTATCCTCTGCTGCTTCACTTTCCTCAAGAAAAGAGTTTGCCAAACAGCTTTAGTAAAGGCACTCAGTGTGTCTGGACATGAATCTTGCTCACAGTCAGTTCTGCTGCTGCAAACACAGCTCAGCTCTTGGGGACTCAGCAAATCAATCAGACTCTCTAGTGCAGCACAGAAATCCAAGGAAATTCAACTTCTCAACTCACAACTCCAGGCTGCTGCTTTGTTCCAGGCTCTGGAGTCAACAGGGATGAAATGCAAACCCCAAAGCCAAGGCAGAACTATTGCAAGTGTGTCCATCTGACCTGAGGAGGAACAAGTGCAGTGAAACCAGAGCAGCCAGGTAATCTCATCCTGCACTCGAGGTGTAATTAGCACTACAATTGTTTGCCTTGGTGGCATCCACTGGGATGACTGGGACTCTCTGGATGTGGGGAGGAGGCTTGTAGCACCTCAGGAGTTCTTAAAATCCAGCTGCCTCACTGAGTAGCACGAGATGAAACATTAACTCTGCATCCTTCACCCATTTGGAACCTGCTCATACCACAAACACTGTTTTACAGGTTATCAACAATCCCCAGAAATATTCCCAACTCCAGGCATGTATGACCAGGATGATGGTGAAGAAAAGTCCTGTGGTTTGCATGTTGCCACCAGGACACAGCAGGTGCCATTTCACTGCCTCTAATACCATAATTAATCTTATAAGCCTGCTTGCACAAACTCCAGTTTATAGATAAATCGTTCCTGTTGTCATCTCCAAACAAACAACAGCACATGAACAATCCCCACCTCACCTCAACCCCAGAAACATTTCAAGTGACTGGAAATGCAACTTCCTCCAAAGAGGAGGAGCACATAAAATTCCCACCTGACACTGTGGGCAGGAGCTCGTGCAGATACAGGAGTAAATTCCTTCCTGACAAGCACTGAGAACAAAACCTTTATGATTAAAGCATAAGATGATCCCTGTTTGAACACAGAAACTAGCCTGGATAAAATATACTTATTAATGTAACAGACACCTGAATGTCTATTTACAGGCAATTCAGATATTTCAGTTGGAGCAGTGAGTTTTACATGACAATCCTAGAACACTTTAATCCTGCCACAATACAGGCAATTAGTGTCCTGCCTTTCTTTATAAGCAGAAAAGTATTAACCCTAGTCAGATGTAGCAACACAACAGCAGTTTGGACTGGCTAAGTTGTCATCAGCCATATCCTTGAGTCTAAATTGTATTCTTTTAAAATATAACATCTTTTATTATTCTATTTTTTATTATTTTATTATTTTTAAATTTTAATTATTTATTAATTAATGCTATGCTGAAGGGATTCAAAGGCACAAGGAAACACAAGTACTTAAATGTACTTATGTGATGCCTGTACACCAATAACACCTGAAAACAAAGTATTCAGCAAGAAAACTCTTAATTAAAAAGCCTCCAGGTGTCATCTCCTTTGCTTCATGGTATGGTTTGCACAGCATTAGCCTGAAGTACAATCAGTATCTGCTAAGAGAAGTCAAACACGACATTCATAAAAGGAAATCCACTGCATTTCCAAAATAAAACAGCAAAAGAACTTCCCCATTGTTATCAAAACCCCATCCAAATAAAACAGAGCACTAGGAAATGCTTTAGTGAATTACAAAGCCAAGGAAATAGAAGTCTGAGTGTCTTATCTAACAAAACAACACTGGATTATTTAAGTCATAAAAGCCTGTTAATCAAGATTCCAGTTTGGAAAGTAGAAAGGATGCAAAAAAGGAGTTTCTACTGCTACCCAACAGAGCCTCCAACTTCAGACGTGGTGCTGCAACCACACTGGCACAGCAAGGCTTCCATCCAGGCTTTGGAGGACTGGGGTCTAATTTGAAGCAAGATGCAAAATAAAGCAGCCCATGTGCAGAAAAAACCCAACAAGAAACCCAAGTACAATTACAAATGCTTCCCCTCCCTAAAAATGAGTATTATAAACTTAGTTTACAGATAGCACTGAGCATGAGAACAAAGCAGGACCCTCAATATAAACACCTTGAAATGTGAGTACTATAAATAACCAACTATTTGATACAGAAATCCCTTCCACATGCAGGCAAGGAACCCATTATGCTTTTATGAGCTGTAAAAACTACTAACAGTTAAGTTTATTAACCCAATAAACCCTCGCCTTAAGAAATTCATAATTCAAACCCCAGGGCCAACCACCACCACCACCACAAATAAACACCCAGAATATTTCAAAGCTTAAGTTTCCACAGTCAGAGCCATCTGACAGGTTTGCAGAGGGAAGGAAAGAACATTACTCATGATGCTGAAGAAAACAAATAGTTGCTTCAGGTCCAAAGCCCCAGAACTTTATACAAATACTGCTCAGAACAAAGTGTGGATGAAAGAGCTTCCAGGAAAGCTGCCTCTTGCCTCAAAGCCTATTAAAAAAGGCACAGCCATGGAAGTCTTACTCATCAGAGAATCACAGAAATTCTTATTTAATTTAACATTAAATAGGTACAAAAAATTGTAGCTTTGATATCACTGTTTATTTCTATAAATTCTAGGAATATCAGAAATACTATATGGTGGTATCAATTACATCTGACTGTGAAAATCTGCTGGGGAAAAACCCAATTCCAGGACATTTTGTTTGAGGGAAAAAAGTGCATTGGTCTTTTTAGGCTACAGGCAGATGGATTTAGGTATCACTCACAAATAACAGGGTGCTGAATAGCTGCAAACTGCCAAGAAATGTGCCAAGAGTGAGGGGTTCAGGTCCCTCTTCCCTCTGATGAGCACCAAGGACTGATACTCAAACACTCCTGACTCTCTGAGGAGCCTCCTAACAACCAGGGTCCAGCCACCCTCTCCAATCCATAATATTTTCAAGTTTATACAGAATAAAAGAGGGCCAGGAGTTGGTCCTCAATGACCCTTGTGGGCCCCTTCCCACTCATATTCTAGGATTCTATGAAATGTGTCTGATAACAAGATAAAATCTCCCCTTCCCCCAGATCCCTTTACTTCCCCAACTTCTTCCCCACATACATTTCCTGCAGAACTCAGTCCCCAGCTGGAATCAGAAGTCAGGACTGAGCAGATGTAGGATATATGTGGGAGGGAGAGGTGCATTAGTCATCCCTGGAGATTCAAAAATGGAATGTGCAACCTTATCTCATCTGACCCACTCTGAGCAGAGCATTGGACCAGAGACCTCCAGAGCTCAATTCCCACCTGAATTATTGTCTAATCCCGGGGGGAAAGAGCACCAACAATCAGGAGGGGTCTGGGGCACAGCCAAGGAAATGAGTTATGACAGGAAAGGGACATGAGCAAGAGGAAAGTGTGTCCCTGAAACCAAGCACCACCTTTCAAGCTCCTTTCCCAGCTCCCCCCAACTCCTCCACGCTGTTACTTCATTTCCTCCAAGCAATTCTCCACAAGGATGGGTCCCTCCTCAGTTTTGACACCTGAAGTTTAACAAATTGCAGCTTTTGGTCAAAATACCCTCATTTTCCCTAACCCAACAGGCTGTAAAGACATCAACCCCATCTCTTGTTTTGGAAGTGAGACTCAAGAGCTCTCCTGAACTCGGTGAACATTCCCCTGCAGTCATTTCACAAGGCATGGAAACAGTGTATTCAATACTTTAAACTCGTTTAAACTGAAAAGAATTAAAAAAATATTTTGTTTCAGATCACGTAGACGATAAAGGGCTTCCCCCTCCCATCCCTTTTTTTTCCTTCAGCTGTTAAACTGAATTTACTTCATTCCCTTTCCCCAGAAGGAATTATTGGCATACACCTGTGAGAATGTGGGAGAAAAAAAGCCACCCTACGTGTTTCTTGGATTTCTGCCTTTTTCACCTTCCCATCCCTTGGCTGAAGCTGCCTCTTCACACTCACTTCCTCATCATCTAGAGCAAGTTTTTCCAATTAAGACCAGTAACAAACCTTTAAACAGCTGCCCAGACCACTGTGTGATTAACATAACCCTTAGGCAAGTTTCGTGGAGGGGGGGAAAAACCACCAACAACGCAAAAACAACAACAAAAAAATATTCTCTTGACAATTCACGCTTCCTTTTCTGTATTTTCCTGCCTGATTTCGTCCTTGTGTCGCTGTCAGCTGGTTAACTCTGTCCTGCACGGGCACCGAGGGGCACGAACCGGAGTTAGGGAGCGGAGGGATGGATTAACAAGGGGCGAAATGCACAAAAAGAGGCATTTTTTCCCCCAAAAACCAAAAGCAGGAAGAAGGAAGCGCTTTCCCAGCAGGAACAGGGAACAGCCCGGCTGTAAAGCAGGTGCAGGAGGTGCGGAGAGGGCAAGGAATAATAAAAAAAAAAAAGCCGTAAAACTGGGAAGATTTATTTAAAGCGATGTCAGGAGACGGGGGCGAGGGCAGCGCGGCTACGACCAAAGCCCCGCCTGCACCTCCACGGGGTGTATCGCTCTCTAATCGCTAAATAAATACACACGTCCCCGCACCGAGACACCCACCTGGGGCACACCTGTCCCTATGCACACCTGTCCCTACGGATCGGCCCGCGCTGCCCTGGGGACGGGGAGGGAAGGGGGATACCGGGGAAGGAGGGTCTCACCTCGCCGGTTCATGGGGCGGACGCGCACCGCCACCTTCACTTTGGAGTCCCCCATCGTGCCGCTCCAGCTTTCCCGGCTCCCTCGTCCCTCCCCGGCTTCCGTCTGCGGAGGGAGAAGCGGCCGCGGGGAGGAGCGGCTGGAGAGGGAGGCGCCGCGCCGGACCAATTCCGGCGGGACTACAACTCCCAGCGTGCGCCGCGCCGCGCCACGCCCCCCGCTCCCGGCGAGCCGCCGCGGTGCGCGCTGGGAGTTGTGGTTCTTTCCCGCCCGGATGGGACTTAGACTCCCTGAATCCCAGAAGAATTTAGGTTGGAAAAGACGTCTGAGATCATC
>WEIV01009533.1:187451-214238 GCA_013390005.1 Calyptomena viridis
GGGATGGGGACTCCAAACCTCCCTGGGCAGCCCCTTCCAATGTCTAATCAGAGAATCAAGGAATCACAGATTTGGTCAATTTGGAAGGGGCATCAGGCGATCATCTGCTCAAGCTGGGTCATCCTAGAGCACATGGCAAAGGATTGCATCCAGACAGTTCAGGAATATCTCCAGTGAGGGAGATTCCACACCTTCTCTGGTCAATCTGTGCCAGCGTGTGGTCACCCACACAGTAAAGAAGTTCTTCCTCATGTTCAGGTGGAACTTCCTGTTCATCACTCTTTCTGTGAAGAAATCCCCCATAATGTCCAATCTAATCCTCCCCTGCTGCCACCTGAGGCTGTTCCCTCTCATCCTGTCCCTTGTTCCCTGGGAGCAGAGCCCGACGCCCACCCAGCTCCCCCCTCCTGTCAGGGAGTTGGAGAGAATTCCAAGTGCTTCCTGAGCCTCCTTTTCTCCAGGCTGAGCCCCCCCAGCTCCCTCAGCTGCTCCTGGTGCTCCAGCCCCTTCCCAGCTCTGTTCCCTTCCCTGGACACACTCCAGCCCCTCCATGTCCTTCTTGAAGTGAGGGGCTCGAGCATGGCATGCTCGGACATGTATTCCTGCAGGATAGAGGGGATCATGGTGGGGTGCACCCCAAATGGTGTTTGTAGGGTGGGGTTACAGCAGGGAGGACTCAGGGTCACCTCGGACTTTGCCACTTCCCCCCCTGGGTGGCTGCAGGTGAAGCTCTTCACACCTCAGTCTCCCTACTGCCATGGGCAGGGACACCTTCCACTGTCCCAGGTGGCTCCAAGCCCTGTCCAGCCTGGCCTTGGACACTTCCAGGGATTCAGGGGCAGCCACAGCTTCTCTGGGAAACCTGTGCCAAGGCCTCACCACCTTCCCAGCCAAGAATTCCTTCACAATATCCCTCTGTCCCTGCCTTCTGGCAGTGGGAAGCCATTCCCTGTGTCCTGTCCCTCCAGCCCTTGTCCCAAGTCCCTCTCCAGCTCTCCTGGAGCCTCTGGAAGGGGCTCCAAGCTCTCCCTGGATCCTTCTCTTCTCCAGCTCTCCCAACCACGAGCAGAGGGGCTCCAGCCCTTGGAGCATCTCCGTGGCCTCCTCTGTTTTTTGGTTCCAACAGGTCCATGTTCTTCCTGTGCCAAGGACCCCAGAGAACCATCACAAACCACAACCCAATGTACACACTGTGGGTTTAGGTGATGTCTGGGTCTGGTTTCACAGAGCAGCTCCTGACTGTTATTGACTGTCCTAAAAAAACTCCCTAAAAAAGCTTGGAAAAAAGTCCCTAAAAAAGTTTGAACAATATTATAATTTATCCCAATTAAACAGATCAACTGCTCGGCCACAGCCATGGATTGCAAAGACTGAGAATGAAACTATAATGCAAAGATGCAAAAAACCCCCCAAAACTCATTTAAATGGTCATGGTTGAAAACCCTTGCAGCTGCTATTTTGGTTCAAAACAAGGATTCTCTCTGTGTATTTTGAAAGGCCAGTTGCCAGCAAAGAGAGGGAAAAAAAAAGGCAAATTCAGAACAGTAATTCTTTGGCCCTTCAATATCAAACGAGGTTTTGTGACAGAAATAAATAAATAACACATTTCCAACTGGTTTTAAGATAAGATTTCAGCAGGTAGCACTTTTTTTTTGCCCAGAACTGTACTCAATATTTATCATTTCATGCCTGCCTGACCTGAAGAATACCTTGTCAGGGCAGAGAGAAAACAAATATTAAGTTGGCATTTAAGTCACACTAAGATTAATGTCCATGTTCTTAAGAGCAACCCAAGTGAGCACGAGGGCTGGGGAGATATCCTGAAGTTAAAGAAAAATAAATAACGTCACACCAAGCAGGATGACAAAAAGTTGAAATAAAAATTGATATTTTTATCTGTAGCAGAGGAAAGCATCCTCCCTCCAGCCCCACAACCCCGTGCTGTGAATGGTTTCTTATTGGCAATGGGAACGTCCCACTTTCAGGCTGCACAGTTGGTCCTTGCACTTGTGAACTTGAGGATCCAATTACAGGATGAAACCCAGCTTTGAACTTCTTGTGGTATTTTCCAGCTGGGGCCTCGACAAACCACACCAACGTTTTCTGAAACCGAGTCATTCACAGCGGAGATAAATATAATCCCCACTTTACAGCTGGGCACCACGAGCGGCGAGTGGAGGGCGGGTCTTTTTGACAGCAGGTTGAGTCACCTGGAATTTGATTTTAAGAAATGGGATGGAGCCCCTTGCCAGATGTGGATGCTGTTGGGAATAACAGGTGTCACCCAAATCCAGTCCTTCCTCCTGCACCTCCTCTCCTGTATTAACTATCGTTGGTTAAATGTAAAATTAAATAGTCAATCTTTTAGGGAAAGGGTTGCACAGCAGCTATTTATTCCAAAGAGGTGCCAGCGTGTTTTAAGTGCCTTGTACACAGACTAAAATGCAATCATACAACTCTTACCGGAGCTTTGCTCCAGTTTTCTACTCGGAATGGAGAATTTATTTTAAAATCTGAAAAAAAATCACCCTTTTAGCCTTCCTTCAGTTCTACCAGCCAAAGAAAAACCAGATTCACATGCAATCGTTGCTACTTTCTGTAAACTTCATGAAAAACGGAGACATCCTTAGAGCACGAAGAACCACCCTCAGTTTTGATGCTTTTTCATGGGATCTCTGGGAAGATGTAGGGGAAAAATCAATTCTCCTGGGGCAATAAATTCTCCCGGCTCTCTGCAGTCCTGCCTCTGCACTTCTCCTCTCTTCAAGCCCCTGCTTCCTGCCATGAATTACAGCAATGCAGCTTCTCTCGCACAAGGTACCTCCGTGTAATTGCCCCACTGTGAATTCCCCGACAAGCCCTTTCCCTGGCTCAGTGTTCCACAATCTGTGGGAAGCATCTCCCTGGAGGGGCACAGCTTGGAGGGAGGATATTGTTTCCATTCACGGCACTGGAACACGCTAATTATTCCGGGAGGAAAGGGGAGGGGGTGGCAGCTTTCACTTGGGAGGGACAGGCTGGGCAAATAGTTTGTGAAACGCCAACTTAACCCCATCTTGTAGGGAATTGTCTCCAGCTCTTTCCCCCCTTCCTAGTTACTGTAATGAGGGGCTGACTTCCCAGATTAGCTGTGGCTATTTAAATGCTAATTTAATTAACAAAACATCCTTGGGGGGGAGGCATCACTCGTCCCTCCCATTCATTTATCGAGTTTCTGATGCAACACTGTTTTCATCAGGTTGAGGAGCCACAGTTATTGCTGCACCCACCTGGACGTGGGGACTAAACAGGGATGTGCAGGACAGAAAAACAGGTCCTTCGGCTCGTTTTTGTTTTAGAAACAACTAGATTTGATTGATTTTGTTTAGAAATAACCAACCCAGAACGACTGCATGTGTGAATCACCAGGCTGCTGTGGGAGAAGTTGCTTTTTGGTTTTGTCTAGATGGAAGTATGAATGTTTCAGCTCTCAGACCATCCAGATAGAATTTGTACCTTGGGGCAAGCCAGAAAACAGGAGTCTTTTGGATGCCTCTTCTTCCAAACCATAACAAGCAACAAATCAAGTGTGTTTTAAATCCATTTTTCCATTTGTTTGGCTGCGCGTCGGAAGAGACGCATCAATTATTGAATTTGCTGTAGACCTACTTTCTGCCCATAAATCATTCAGGGATTGGAAAACTAAACCCGGGGATCTTACCAGTGTTTAGTTAGTTCTGTGCAAACTCTTAAATGTCGCTACTTTCGCAAGAAGCTGAGCAGCACTGGGACAGTCCCAGTCACAGACTGGGAGGCATCCAGAGCATCCAGCAGCTTTTTAGCACCTGCAGTGATCAGATCCTTGATATGAAAGTGTTTGGTGAGGCATTTAAAAAAGAAAACCGGTTCCCGTTGTACATTTTTCACGTATTTTGGTTTTGTCCAGTCCCTGGGGTAATGAGTTTTATTTTGATATGTTAATTTTGTCTTCAGGTTTATCTTGTTTTTCAGTCTGAAGATATGAATATATAAATGTAGTAGAAATTTGTAGGCACTTATAGGCCAAAACAGAAGACAAGTTTGTTATAAAGTTATTTCAACTTTAATTGGGAAAGAAAGCAGTATTAAGAAAGGAAAAAAAAAAAATGAATAAAGCTGGAAATCAACTTGTCCAAATCAGCTGTGTAAAAATTCTGCCTCTTATTAAAAGGTTATTTATGTATTTATTTATTTTTAAAGGAATTACTGAAATTTCTCACACTTTGTACAAATGTGCAGGTTCAGGAGACTCACATTAATTTTTGCAAAGCACTTTCTGTGCTTTATTATTTTAATAGGAACTTCGTAAAATTGAAGGATTGATTGTTTCCAAGGTGATTCATGACTGAAATTTCCTGATACTGAGATGGATTTTTAGAGGTATTTAAGTGTAGCCTCCTGCCCTCCCTGTGAACAGTATCCCCAGGTAAATAAAGGAACCCTTGATGTTTTCTTGCAGTGAATTGTAACAGAGTAAATCCTGAAACAAACTTTTTATAGATACCTCCCACTTTTCTAAAGTCGTTCCAAAGCACAAAAGTCCTGGTTATAAATTTCATAGGACGTGATGCTCTTTCCCACATCACCCCGAGGGAATCCCAAATGGATAACCAGGCTCTGAGCTTTCCATAAACCCCACACGTGTGTATGGAAGTGAAATTTCTTATAGCTGTGCTTTCACAGTGGGATTTCAGTAGAAATTCCTCCCTGTGGCAGCACACAGGGCCAGGTAATACCAGCAATTTATGTGTTGGTAGGATGAGGCCCCCAAAGAGAATTTTCTCATCTTATTGACTACAATTTTTTATTATTCTTATCATCTGTTCCATTTGCTGATACAGTGTTTCAAAGAAACTAGTTTTACCCATAAATTGCATTTTATTACGGTGGTTCTTTCCTCAGATAAAGATTCGACATTGGATTTCATGTGTGTGAAAATAAAATAGATTTTCTGTCTTTGGAGAAAACGGAGACTGTCTAGGGAACAAAAAAATCCAGAATTAGTAGGAGAATACTTTTAGCAGTTGCAAGACAGGTTTGTTATCCTAGAAAAGCAAAATCCCCCAACACAAGGTGATCACAGATACTGTGAAGAATGAATATTTAGAGAGTTGTGTAATGTTTGCAGCGTTTATCTCCTCAGTTTATCTCCCGGTACTTCTGAGATACTCGATCAGTGAGACCTGAACTGCCTCGACTTCAAAGGCTGGAATGTGTTACAGCTTCATCTGCTCAACCGCCTTGTTCTTGCTGCTCTCCTGCAAAGGAGACACCTGAAAAGCCACATTTTTGGGTTTTTTTCACCCATCCACACTTTCTTCTTCGTATTCCTTCTCTCCAGAAGCTTCGAGGCTCGTCCTAGCGATCCAAACACAGGATGAGCTCCTAATCCAAACCCAGATCTAAATTTTCCAGCTGTATTCAGACTAATACTAATAAAAATAATGTAATGTGCTTTGCCTGTGTTTAGCAAATCGCTCCGCAGGTTAAAATGCCAACTCCAGATCCCCCCAGATTTAATGAGTCGGATATTTGATGTTGAAACCTGGAAAATGGTGATAAATAGGGATGATGCTGTCACTGCTGGGAGCCGCAGGATTTATTGAGTAGGATTTTATCAGCGACCGAAAATTGCTTTCTGACTCCACAGGCAAGAGTGACACCCGGTGGCTATGGAACAAAATAAAATCAGCTATAAATGTAATGTCCCTTTTTTTCTCTACTTATTTCCTGCTTTTCTCCTGCCTCTGTTAAAGGAAGAGCTGAGCACAGGGATGTTCTTCTTGCATCGTGAGCTCTCACCTCCCGGTGTCACCGATTTCCCTGCATCGACTCCTTTGGGGTGAAACTGGGAGAGCAAAGGGGTGTTCTCAACCCTCCCACGGCTCCCAAAACACATGGAGACATAGATGAGATCCTGAATTTGGGCAGAGGATTTCCACTGATCCCACCACAACACTTCAAGGCCCCTCGCAGGGTTTGTATAAGCTCGGGGTTTATGGTCATTGGGACACGAGGTGGGATTTCTTTTAACCATATTTTATCTAAAATGGCAAGAAAATCAATAACACAGGTTATGAGGGAGAGGTGAATACCTGGGAGCTCCTTTTTGCTTTGTGCCCACTAAGTATTGTTTATCAGACATTAAAAATCATGGGACAAAAGGAATGGAACAGCAGTTTTTCCTGCTGCTGTGGGTGTAACCTGAACACCCTCAGCCAAGTGGTTATTGAAGTGTGCTATGAACAGTTAAATATCTCAAAGTGCTAAAAAAAGGAATAAATTAGTAACCTCTGGTGAAAAAAACCCACACTTTATTTGGACTTCAATTTGGACTTGCTGAAAATGAAACTGGAAATGCCCAGGTAATTACAGCACTCACTGAGCTGTGGCTTTAATAAATGTCAAGTGTTGGCAGAGCCCTGGTGTCACAGGCCTGTCCTGGGAATGAGCCCAGGGAACAAACTGGTTTGGCTCCTAAATCTGTGGGATTTCTGTGTGAGTGAGCCTCGATATTCCATGTTCCCTATTTCAATGTGCAAACAGAGGGAGCTCAGGTTTAGATCTGGGACTAAGCATTCCAGTTCAGTTTACTGGGAAAACAAAGCCCAGCTCTGACATTTGGACCTTGCTGCTGACTGTGCTTCCAGTCCTTCCACTTCACTGCTGCTGGTACCTGGATTTAGGAGCTTGGTGATGCTGTTTCTAGTTAAAAACACGGAGCAAAAGGTCAATGTGCTCTGGTCCCTCACTTAAGGATGCTGCAAAACTGAGAAAAAAAAAATATTGTCTCTCAAAATGTGGAAACATCTGAAGGAGAACAGTTGAATTATCTTTTGAATGTAATAGGAAGAAGCACCATTTTTGTGTCAATAAGTTTCTAGGGTTTTCAAAAAGGCAAAGAAACCACATTATTGCAAACAGAGAGGATGTTCCACAGCATGGTGGTCCAGCCCCATCCCCAGCTCTGTGGCCCTTCTTTAGACATAGTCAAACATCCAGCCATCCTGCTTCATGGTCAAACAGCTTCACAGCTTCAACATTACTCTCAATATTCATCAAAAAATTGCATTTGGAGAAAGTGGCTCCAGAATGAAAACGTCCCTCAGGTTCTTCTGTGACAGGCTGCCCTTTGGCTTCTTCTTCTTAACCTTCCCTTCTCCACCTCCATCTCCATTTTCCCTTCACTGGTAGATCATTGGTAGTGGTGAAGATGGGGCAAAATGGGAGCTTTCAGAATCTTCAGCTCAGAAATCCACAGCCCTCAGATCACACAGAAATCCTTGCTCAGACTCAACACACCACCTCAGTTCTCTGAATTTTCCCATTTCTCTCTCTCCCCTGTGAAATTAAAATAATGAAAAGCCAAATAAAGGCATCAAAATGTGAAGCATCAGGAAGAATCAACCAAGCTAACAAGTCCTGAGGCTGATACAGATGTCTCACGACAGTTGTGCTTGGGGACTCCCATGGAAATGATGTGCCCAGGGCTTTGCCAGATGCAGCCAACCTTCACTGCCTCCAATTATCTGAGACATCTCATGTAACATTAAACATCTCACTGTACGTGCTCCGAGTGCTAAATCACTGCTAATCTGTGGTCAAAGAATGAATTACTGCTATTAAAAAAAATGAGGGAAAGCTGTGTTGCTAAGCAAAAGGTTAGTGGGACCTTTTCCCACTGACTTCCACGGGAGGTCTTCAACTTCCAGCTTTGCACATCCTTTTCTTGACTGGTTTTTGACTGCTCTGCTGTGTGGGAAGTGACCATCCCTTACTATTCCACCCCATAACTCACCTGAGTTCATGGGTGATGCTGTGCACATACCTGAGGATAATCCCTGGGTTAAAATAGGCACCTACAAGTTGAATATTCACATGAATTAACCAAACAAATCACCTCACACAAGGAGCTCACTTGAATTCACAGCAGAACCAGAAATACTGGAGTGGTGGGTCCTAGACTTGCCAGGACACACCTAGATTTATCCCATATCAGAATTTGCCTTGAATAATATATTTGAGAGCCAGGAAAGACCACTCAGGTCTCTGACCCCTTCTTCCTTTAAATTTTCAATTCTTTCCCTAAATCTTTGGTTCTTTTCATAATCAGAGCTGCTGGTGCTTTATCTCCAGTTTGAGTCAGTTTGGGTTTTTTTTCTTCCAGTCTTCAGATCATTCTGCCCCCATGATCCAAATTGTATACAAATAGATGAGATTATTTGCTTCCCACTCCATGCTTTTTTTTTGTTTTTTTAAATTACAGGAATGCTCTTCAAATTGCTGAAGGCTTGGATAGGAATAGGAGAGCAACTTTATCACTTATTTCAGCTCCTAAAAATATGACACCCAACCACAGAAAGGGTTGTGAAGTATTGGAAAAGGCTGCCCAGGGAAGTGATGGAGTCACCATCACTCGAACTGTTAAAAAATCCAAATGGATGTGGCACTTGAGGACATGGTTTAGTGGTGAACATGGTGCTGGGATTGAAGGTTGGACTTGATGGTCTTAGAGCTCTTTTCCAACCTTACAAATGTTGTGATTCTATGACATTTGTTATCTCTGCCTAGTGAAGACTCAGAGGACCTGAATTACAGTCGGTAAAGGGAATTTGGACTCCCACTCCAAACAAGCTGTTGGCCCTTTTCCAGTTGCAGGTTGGACATCTGAAATGTTCTCCACTGCCACCTCTCCAAGCCCTGCAGGAATCAGTGGAGCTGCTTTTCCCCTCCCTGCCAACACTGATATGATTATCAAAGACGTGTGGCTCTGGGAACAGGCTCATCCAGCTTCTCAGAGATGCTCAACACACTTCCTGGTGTATTTTAGAGGAACTTGGCACTTCAGAAAGTCATCCTGGCCCTTTTCACAAAGGCTTGTAGTGACAGGACACAGGGAATGGCTTCCCACTGCCAGAGGGCAGGGAGAGATGGGATATTGGGAAGGAATTCTTCCCTGTGAGGGTGGGGAGGGGCTGGGATGGAATCCCCAGAGAAGCTGTGGCTGCCCCATCCCTGGAAGTGTCCAAGGCCAGGTTGGAGCAACCTGGGATAGTGGAAATTGTCCCTGCCCATGGAATGGGATGATCTTTAAAATAATTTTCCACCCAAACCACTCAATTACTCCACGGTTCTTTTTCATGCACTGATGTTCTCAGGCAGAAGGGGGAGCCCATACATTATTTTTTACGTGTGATCATCTCAAAGCAGTGACACAGACCCACCAGAGCAGCAGGATTTTGAACACGAGAGCCTCTGCTTGGCTGATGTTACAGCCACACAACCAGGGGAAGGCGGCCCTGGTCGCTGTTATCTCTTCCTTTGCAACAATGAGAAATCTGGGAAGAGTAGAATTCTAAACAACTTTATCGTGTGTCATCGCTTTAGTTCAAATGCCAAAACCCAGAATTTAATTAAGAACTTGTTAAACAAACAAAAACACAGAGAGAAAACAGAGCCTTTAGAAATGGAGTAAGTCAGAGCCGCATGACATTTATTTTTTGCTAATTTACTTACACACCCACTGGGAAACCAAATAAGTCATCTGTGCAGCACTGCTGTGGTTATTTGTACAGGAACAGTGTGTCAGATGCTTCCTAAGGATGAATGTTAAACTGTTAAACAAGCTTTGGGCTTTTGTTGGGTGCTCCTATGGATGAGCAGCTAAATAAAGGCACCAGGGAGGCTTTTTCATCACTGCCCAAACCCCCTTCTAATCCTTTCTCAGAGCAGGAGCTCCCAGGCATATCTTTAGTCACAGATATGGTCTCCAGCCTATACCCAACATGTGCATCCAGGGAAACCTGTAAGGTTTCCTTTTTTCTCCAAGGACTCCTGCAGTTCATCCCTAGGGATGGACTTCTTGTTGCTTTTCTCCAGTAAAAGGCCTGATTGCTCTTTCTCAGGAGTTTGAAAGCAAATGGGTATTTTTGGCTCGTGGCTTTAACACCATCTGTGCCACCCTTCACAGAATCCCAGGATCATTTAGGTTGGAAAAGACCTCCAAGATCATCCAGCCCAACCTGTGACCAACCCCATCTTGTCACCCAGAACACATCCAGTTGTTCCAGGGATGGGGATTCCACCACCTCCCTGGACATCCCCTTCCAATCCCTGATAACCCATTCCACGAAGAAATTCTTCCAGAAAAGAAATTCTTCCAGAAAAGAAATTCTTCCTGAAAGAAGGAATGAGCAGCANAGATCACCCAGCCCAACCTGTGACCAACCCCATCTTGTCACCCAGAACACATCCAGTTGTTCCAGGGATGGGGATTCCACCACCTCCCTGGACATCCCCTTCCAATCCCTGATAACCCATTCCACGAAGAAATTCTTCCAGAAAAGAAATTCTTCCAGAAAAGAAATTCTTCCTGAAAGAAGGAATGAGCAGCATTATCCACCTGCTGGTTGCCATTAATACTTTTGAGAATGAGGCCCTAAAACCTGTGACCACACAAAGCTACATTAATATAAGCTCAGGTTGCATTTAACCCACATCAGACATACAAGTAGGGGTTTTTTCCACCTGGTTAATTGAAGCTGTGCTGGATTTTATATCCACCATGGGGTTTTACCAGCTTAGATTCATTGTTCAGAACTGTGGTTTTACCCCATTTTCCTGGCTGGGAAAATAGACCTACAGAGATGCAGAGATGCAGTCACACCATTAAATCTGGTTTTTTTTTGGTCATGTAGCTCCTTGTGCTCAAGGAATGGCTAAAGAACACCCAATATATTTTGAGCTGAGCTGGACTGGAAGTGCTCACACAATCTGCTCAATGTTTTTGATTTTCCATGAGCTCTGAAGGAGATGAACTTCATTGCCAGCTTCATCTTGTACAGATTTTCAGTCTCAGGCCATGCCCAGGTCTCATCTGCCCTTGCCCAAGGTGACATCAAGGATCTTTCACGAGTGATTATGTGGTCCCTGGAAGGAAGGAGCCCGGGTTAGTTGATGTTCTCACCAGGGTAGAAGGATGGAACCAACAGAGAACCACGAGGAAGCCCATGAAGAGCTCTGACCACAATGTACAGCCCAGAGAGCCCTCAGTGACTGCTCTGCCCCCAGGAATGGACAAGGAGGAATTCCCACCAGTGTGGACAAAGCCAAAACCTCCAGAGGGGGAATGTCCAAGCATGAATTTTCTCTTTTCCAGAGAGAAAATGGTGCTGCTGAAACAGATAATGAGTAAAACTGCAGCCACTTATTAAAAAAAAAAATTAAAAAAGTCATAAGTCTGAGCAATTAGATTTGTTTCACAACTTTTATTTAAATGAAGAAGAGAAAGTTGGAGAAAGTTCAGAGGAGGCCACGGAGATGCTCCAAGGGCTGGAGCCCCTCTGCTCTGAGCCAGGCTGGGAGAGCTGGGGGGTTCACCTGGCGAAGGGAAGGATCCTGGGAGAGCTTGGCGCCCCTTCCAGAGCCTAAAGGGGCTCCAGGAGAGGTGGAGAGGGACTTGGGACAAGGGCTGGAGGGACAGGACACAGGGAATGGCTTCCCTCTGCCAGAGGGCAGGGACAGATGGGATCTGGGGAAGGAATGCTTGGCTGGGGAGGCCCTGGCACAGGTTGCCCAGAGAAGCTGTGGCTGCCCCTGGATCCCTGGAAGTGTCCAAGGCCAGGTTGGATTTGGCTTGGACCCACCTGAGATAGTGGAAGGTGTCCCTGCCCATGGCAGGGGGTGGAATGAGATGATCTTTCAGGTCCCTTCCAACCCAAACCATTCCATGATTAAGTTGTGCTGCAGAAATGCAATGAGAATGTACCTCTGGGAGGGGTGAAACTCCTGAGACATCAACTCTATGTCAGAAATTTGGTTCACAAAAAGAAAGTTGAGCCTGTGAAATTAATATGCAGGTTTAGAAGGCTAAAGAAATCTGAGGTTGAACTGGGACCTGGAGATGGAAATCTCAGCTGAAGGTTGGTAGGAGATCCCTTAAAAACAGAAGTGACAATTTGGGGAATGCAGAATATAAGCAGCCCAAGAATGCAAACTGAATTCTTATTATGGAATCATAGAATGGTTTGGGTTGGAAGATCATCTATTTACATTATTACAAATGACTTGGATGCTGAGGTAGAAATCAACTTTTAGTTGAAACTGCAGTGCAAGCTTTGCCAAGGAAAACCTCATCCCATTGAGCAGGGACAGGTTTCAGCCTATATGGGGAAGGAATCCTTCCTGGTGTTGGTGTTTCTGCACCTGATGTAAAGATAAACTCAAAAAGATCCACTGGAAATGGTTTCAGTAAATGGTGTTTCTGTTCAGAAGATGAAAATCCCTTAGTCTGTTGCACTGCTGGGGATGGTGTTCAGCAAACAGGAATTCAGAGAGATGGAAAGTAAAAAATATAAAGGAAGAGCAGCCCTACGTGGAATTATAGAAATGGCAAAGGAAAGGCGAAGTTTTGCAAAGAAAAGCGCCAAAAATAAAAATCTAGGACAGAAAAGTTTAGTATGGAGGAGCTCCATTGAGCAGCAGGACTGTGGTCCTGAAAAAAGTATTCCTGCTAGTGGTGTGATGGAAAGGAAAACAGATTTTCCTGTAAAAATTAAGGTAATAGAGCAATTGAAATGCACAGGGACATCATCCTGCAGCTTAAAATCATTCCCATCCCAAACCCATCCCTGAACAAAGGCACAGGATGGCAGTGTCTGTGTGGCACTTAAATAACATCATGTTGAATTACTTAAAATGTTACACTGCAAACAACTGTCTTTTTGTAGGTATTTTAATGCAATTAAATATTATTTCAAAAAACCCTGCATTCACCAAAATAATTTGTTGGCAGGAGGGTGAAGGACAGAAAAACAGTCTAATGACAGCATTTAGCAGAGGAGGGTGTCAAATGATTGACAGTGAATCTGCAAAACACTGGGTAGGTAAGTGATGGAGAGCAGGGTATTACTGTGCTGTTAAAGAGCTTCCTCCTTTCAGGAGAATTCTGAAAAATTGTAGCACAGAAAGAAAAAAACACACAGAAAAGCAGAGGTTTATGTGTAAAGGTAAATATATTTTAATAAATCTGCAGGCTTTTGGTCTAAAGCGGCATAAATTTGTTTTTGCTGTTAGAGAATGTTTATCAGTTCTGGATTAGAAACACAGATGCTGGGGATTCACATAAAATTAAAAAGTTTACTGTGAGGGGGCTGCAACCTTAGAAAAAAATCTATATATGATGTTAAAATGTAGGAAAACAGAGCAGTGGCACAGAGGGAAGTTGCTCCTCACTCCAGTAAGGTCCTATTAGATCCCTACATCCCGAGAATGACTGTCCTGAGACAGAATGAGACAACATTCCCAGCTGAGCATTTGCTTGGACATGGAAACAGTTTTAAACTGTTCAGGCTGCACTGAAAGCTTTCCCTGCCTGTGTCCCTGCAACAGGTTACAGCAGCAGAGCTCTACTGGAATAGCTTCAGGAATTCAGATTTGTGTTGGCAAAGCTGTAATCTATCCCAACAAAGTAGTACAGCCTGGTTTTTAGGAGGGGCTGTAAGTGATTCAGAAGTTTCTCTCTGCAGATATGCTCATTTATCCAGGTGCTGCTCTGGCACTGGAGTTGCCAGCAGCACTTCCCAGCCATGGCTCTTCAGCTGGAGTTGGGCTTCCCTGTTAAACTGCTCCTGGGGGTGACCCAGGACCTAATTTCTTGGATTGCACCCTCATGGCATGTATGGCCCAGAGCTGGTGTGTTTGGGACCAGCTGGGCTTGGACTATTGTCCCATGGGATAGTCAAGGAGTGGAGCTGAGCTTCCACACTGGGATCACTGGATGCAGGTGCCAAAGCAGAGCAGGGTGTTTCCTCATGGGTTTTTGGGCATCGAGACATGCTGAAAGACTGAGTTCAGTGCCACATCACTGAAAAAATTTCTCCAGTGACAGGGTGGTCAGACTGAACAGGGTCATTGGTCAGGCTGTCCAGGGAAGTGGAGCAATCACCATCCCTGGGAATGTTCCAAATGTGTGTGGATGTGGCACTCGGGGATACAGTTTAATGGTGACCAGGGCAGTGCTGGGTTAAGGGCTGGACCTGATGATCTCAGAGGGCTTTTCCAACCTTAATGATTCTGTGCTTCTGTGATCAGTGTCACAAACCTTTTGGTAGCAAGGCCCAGATGCTCTGAGGGAACTCAATGTACGGCCCCACAAACAACAGTTGCAACATCCCTTCCACTCTCCCACTCCTACATTCCCTCCCCAGTGCTGAGGAGTTGCTAAGCAACCTCAATCCATGGAACCAGCAACCATCACCACGAGGACATGGATGCTCTGCACCACTTTGTCCTGCAGCAACTATTCCACCTGGGATATTCCATCCTTCCCCTCCCAGCCCAGAGCGACCCCAGGGCTGCCACAGATGGACAGACCTGGTCTTTACATGCAGCACCTCTGCTTTGGCTCACAGTGGGTTTTCAGGGATGGTGTGGATTTCATCAGCATGAGCAAAATGGGACATTTGTAGGTCCAGCTCTCCACTGGCAGCCTGGTGTTGCATGATCTCAGAAATCAGAACAGTTTGGGTTGAAAATGACCTTTAAGATTCATCCACTCCAAACCCCCTGCAATGGGCAGGGACATCTTCGAGCAGACCAGGTTGCTCAAAGCCTCATCCAACCTGGCCTTGAATGTTTATAGGGATGGAGCATTTGCTACTTGCCTGGAAAACCTGAGTAAATGCTTCACCACCCTGATCATAAAGGTTTTTGCCTTATATCTCATCTAAGTCGATCCTCTTTTAGTGTAAAACCATCATCCTTGTCCTGTAGCAACAAACCCTAATAAAAAGTGTGTCCCCATCTTCCATGTAAGCCATGGGAAGTGATGGAAAGTGCATGGAGCAGGTCAGGCAGGGATATGGTGGGTGTTGGACACCAGGGAGAGGCTCACTGAAATGCTGGATATGTCCATCATCCATCCATGCAGCTTTAACATCCTAAACATGTGGCTCACCTGGAAACTCTCCACTACCGAGACTTGGTTTTCCATAGAAATAAAAAGCCCGACTACAGGGATGTAGCCACGGATATTTATGGCAGTTTTCTTCAAAACCAGCAAAGTGTTGCCGCGTTTCTCTGACTGTGAAAATTTGGGGCATTTTTTTCCCCTCGTGCTGCCTCCTTCCAGCCCTGCAGCCTCTCGGTGCTGTTGGAAGGGGATCGTTTTCCACATGAATATTTAACAAATGGACGGACTGCTGGAGCCAGCACGGTGGGGAACCGCACACAGGCGTTTTCGTGCGGTTTCCTTTGCGCATCACTCCCTTCCATCCTTCCCCAAGCCTCCAGCCTTCCTTCCCGCAGAGTTTGGAGTTGCTGCTTCTCGCCGAGGGCTGCGGGGATTTTCCGAGTCCCGCTCTCAGGCTGAGCTCGCAGCCGAACAGCCCCGAACCCCCCTCTAGTGGCTGCTGCACTGGAATGCCGAGGGATGCGCTGCACATTCCCGCTAATCTCTGCTCAGGAATGGTCAGCAGAGCCAGAATCTGATCCCCTGCCAGAGGCTGGTGTTTTTTTTCCAGCCTGGGAAGCTGGAATTACAGCACACGCACCGCTCGTGCCACGCCCTGGCTGCATAGCATCGATTTTGGCCACGTCCATGAGATTCTTGCTGTTCCTTGGTTGGGATGAGCCGTTTGCAATGCAGGATTTGTCCTCCCGGTCCGCAGAGAGGGATGTGAATGGGAAGAGCTGTGTCAGGCTTCCCGTCTGGGACTCGCCGCGCGTCTGGTCAAGGGCGTTTCTCCTTCACGTGGGCTTTGCACTGCTAACAGCTCGGATTTATCCAGACCAGACATGCCAGGGGAAAAGCTGGCTTTACTCGAAATCTCATTACGGTTCCTCTGTGTTTCATCATCCTGCAGACACGCTGTTTGCTGCAGCATCACTCCTTGCAGCAGGAGGGAATTGCAGTGAAAGCCTCCACGGCTGGTGGGAAGGGAAAAGTGCTGCAGGACTCCCAGTGAGGTCTCTGCTTCTCCACCAGGACTGTCTGTCCAGCCATTCTTGGGGTTGAATCACCAAATCTGGGGGGTTTTCTGGCCAACTGGGAGACGTGTAGGTGTTGCAAGACAGGGCTACTGCAGGGGTGCAGGGTAGCATCTCCTCCTGCTTGGGTACCCCCAGAACAGCACATCTGACACTCCCCAGAATGAATAGATCAGCCTGGGTCCCCCAGAGGTGGGTACAGTATCACTCCTCTCACACAGTCATAGATCCAGACCTGCCAAAGCAGGACCAGCTTCAAAACCTCAGGATGACAATTTAAATGTAAACGTTGCTAAACCTTCTGCTGATGGTTTGAACAAACCCCATCCAGACTGAGTGGAGCAATCAGTCTCAGTATCTATCCCCAAAACTCCTCTCCCAACAAGCAGCACACGTGGCTGTGCTCATAAATGCCAAGAATGATTTCTGGCTGCTGAAAACTTTAGTTGTCGCTGTCTTTTATGATCGTGGGTTTGCCCTGTGTTATTTCACTTCCAATCTTGATGTCAGGGCCATCCATTCCATTGGCTAAATAAATGAAAGCCATTTGTAACTACTGACCAAATTTTTCAGCACTCATCAAGGTATTTTTGCATTTCACTCAGCTTGACTATTAAACTAAACTTGAAAATTCCCCAGTTATTGCTGACTGTCAGGCACTGGCACAAAGCTGTACTCAGGTGTCTGTTGCTGCAGGAAACATAGAGATTTGAAAAAAATCACCTCTCTCCCCCCCAACAAGGTAATCGAATCCATATCTTCTCTTGGGAACAGTCCCACACCCATGCTGGCCCTGTCCCTGCATGGGGACTGCTTTTTACTGTCTGTATGAAAAGGAGTTTGAATCCTGCTGCTGATTGTGGAGCCCCTGTTGCATCTCCCAGCCTTTCCCTGCTGCTGCTGACTGGAAAATTTAAAAAGGGAAACCAGAGAAGCAGAGATTATCCCTGGAATCCAGGAGCTGGGGCTCTGAGGAATATGCACAGCACAACCCTGTTCTTGCAGAGCCTCTGGAAACACCTTTGAGGCTCCACACAGCCTGGCCATGGGCACTGACATCCCAGAAACCCCCCTGTCCTGGGCTCATCCCACAGTGTGGGCAGCAGGGGAGGGGAGGATTCTGCCCCTCTGCCCCCTCAGGTGAGACCCCACCTGGAATCTGCCTCCAGCTCTGGGAACAACAGCAGACACCAAGAGAGCTGGAGAGGGACTTGGGACAAGGCATGGAGGGACAGGACACAGGGAATGGCTTCCCACTGCCAGAGAGCAGAGAGAGATTGGATATTGGGAAGGAATTCTTCCCTGTGAGGTGGTGAGGCCCTGGCACAGGTTTGCCAGAGAAGCTGTGGCTGCCCCATCCCTGGAAGTGTCCAAGGCCAGGTTGGATTTGGCTTGGAGCCACCTGGGATAGTGGAAGGTGTCCCTGCCCATGGCAGAGGGACCTTTACAGGACCTTTACAGGTGCCTTCCAACCCAAACCATTGTATGATCCTATGATACCCATGATGGAGCACATTACAGCAGGTGTTACATCCAGGCTGGAGTGAGCTGAGGCTCGGGGTGTTTGGGGTGTGATACAAAACATGAACATAAACCACTCAGATTAACTAGGGAAACCTCTGCCTTAACACTGAAATATGTCAATAGCAGCACATTGGCCACTGAGGAACCCCACTGCCTTCCTTCACGCTCCTCATCACCAGGGATGTTGGTACCACCCAGCACTGGCTGCATTGGCAGCTCAGGTATTTCCCTGCACCAGGGCCAGGTATTTATAGGCAGCAGATCTGGGCAGTAATCGGGATAATTCAGCTCACACTGGCACAGCTGAGCTCTGCTGGAGGGGAGCAGCACATCCTCCTCTGAAGGGAACCAAACCCCCTTCCACATGTGCCACTCCTCAGATGGAGCAGAAGACACCAGGCCAACGTGTCTGGTGACAATCCCTACCCACTTGTCCCTCCTGAAGGTCATCAGGGACATACAAGGGGTAGAGAACAGCTCCTTTTATGCCATGTAAGATATTTATATGGCTAAAGGCTGCCGGTCACTGGGAAGCTGCCCAAGGCTTTAATGGTTTAATTGCTGTTTCCTGTACCTTCCCCTCTCTGCTGTTCATCACAGATGACAATTGTGGTTTCATGTCCGTGGGGCTGGGCTGGGTCTCCCTGGGAATCTCATCTCCTTGTGCAATTACTGCTCCTGGATATTTCTGCTGCTCTGGCTATGTCCTTGAAGTGTCCCCCCAATTAAGATCATCCACAAAGGCCTCGTTTCCTAGTGGGAACTCCTACAACACGATGTTGGTCCCTTTTTCACCCTGAGGAATGAGTGAGGCAGATTTTGGCATCCTCAAAATAACCCATAAAACCTCTGTGCACAATGGGGAGAGACCAGAATGGACAGGATGCACGACAAAAACCAGGGGAGGACTGGAAAACAAGCACATTTTGGGTACTCTGGTATTCTCTGATGGTGCCACAGAGTTGCATTAGTGTAAAACAAGGCACAATTAGATCTTTTCAGCCTTGTGTGTGCAGGCAGATAAAATACACCATTTGCTCCACCCTGATATTGATCCTGAAATAAAACCATGCCGCCCTCCACTCCCAGTTCCATTATCTCCAACCCCAAAAGCCCAGAAATCACAGCAAGAAACCCCCAGATCACAAAACCGGTTCCAATTTCTTCATTGTATTTTTAGGACTCGTTCTAATGTGCTTTGAATTTGCCTTCTGGGTTTTTAGCTGCTCGAGTAAACTCGGCTCATCCCTCAAACCTTCTGAAATCTGGGATTTTGAAAAAATGGGTTTTGCCTCTTGGGCCTGGGGCTTTAAGAAAAACAACATTTATATATGTTTATGTATTCCTACAGATATTTATACCTTCATAAAATGAGATGCATGGTAAAATTACACAAGCTGGTGACACAAGAATCTCTTTGAAAGGGTAATAAACCACCTAAGCACCAGGATTGGCTGCCCAGGATTGAGATGAGAGGGCAAATGTTGGCTGGGCTTAATTGAGCCCTGTCAGCCCTGATCATTCATATCACCTGCCTGTAGGTTTCACTGATGCATCCCCTTTCCATGCTCTGAAACACTGGGATACCTCCCTGAATCTGGACTGGGCTACAGCCAAGGACTGAATGTTGGCTCTAAATCACCAAGGTCTTCTCTGCCACGGTTTAGAAGCTGGTCCAGGAGAAGTTTTATCAGTGATAGGAAGGAGAACCTGACAAAAAATGTTATAAATCTTTCAGGGTATTAAAAAAAAAATTAGGAAGCCTGTTCTCCCCTGGGCATTTTAACAACCCTGGGATTGAGCCGGTGCCCACCGTGTGCCCCTGCACATGCCTCTGCTTAATTCATCTCTTGGCACTTTCTCCTCTCTCCCAAGCTGCCATTGGCACTGGCACTCAGTAAATCTGCTGGAAAAGCTGCTGGGGAAGTGTGTGAGAGTGTCTGTGTGTGTGGGGACAGTGCCCACCCAGGGGGGAGCTGATCTTTGGGAAAGGTCACAGCATCAGGACCACTGCCAGGTAATCCCAGCCCAGGGAGCTGATCTCCTGCCTGCTGTGGCACCACAGGAAGCCTCTGAGCCTTCATTTTTAATGCATGAGGAGCACCGGGATGATCTTTTTATAGGTGGTGCTCTCGGATTTCATTTTTTTTTAATTGTTGGGCAATAAAGGCTTTAAAATTGGGGGCTGGGTTCTTAGGTTGGTAGGAGAGGTCTGTGGGATCAAAATCTGGAGTTAGAGCTTTGCTGGAGCCTAATGCTCATCCTGGGACCCCTGGCCCGTGGATCACAGATTTATAAAATAGTTTAGGTTGGAAAGGGACCTTCAAAGGTCATCGAGTCCAGTCCCTGCAATGAGCTGGGACATCTTCAACTGGAGGATGGTCTCTGTTCTGGAATACACTGCTCAGCCAGGCAGGGAATGATGATGGAGTGGGGGATTCAAGCTCCTTTCTCAGCCACGTGCACCTCCAGCTTCCCCTCCCTTGAAACTAAGGAAAATAATTTTTGCTTGAAGTCTGATCTTACACCATTAGGTTTTGTTCTAGAAGATTGGGAATCTGGAGATTGGGACTATACACCCTGCTTTGCTGATTTTAGTCTTGCCAATTTTAAGAGAAATCCTTGAATCCACTTGAATCCACTTGGATCAGTGGGGTTTAACCCCTGGCCCAGGGATGGCTGCAGGGTTGGAATAGGCTGCAAGCCAGTTCTTGTTGTATAGAGGTTTTCAACACCATGCAAATGAGGCAAGAAGGCAAGAGTGGGAATTAGGAGTTAATTTTAAGGGCATTTCAGATGTAACCTGTCTTTTCCATTGGCAGCAAGTGATGGCAGTGATACACAGAGTCTTAGGGATTTTAATCCTGAAATACAGGTTGATGGGACTAATATATTAATGTAGGTTGGAACAAGACATTTGGATGTCGCTTGGTCCAGTCCCAGCTGGTCCTTAGCAATTTTTTTTAAAGAAATATATTTTTTTTCCAAGAATGATGGGAAATACTGGGCTGTAACCCATGTCTTTGTTCCAAGGCAGGATTAAATATTTTCTTCTGTCATTCCTGAAGCACATTTTTTGAACTTGGTATGAAACCCCTCCAGGAGCAGGGACTCCATCCTGGCTGCAGGTAATCCATCCCCACACTGAACTAACCTCAGGAGAAACTTCCTTGGTAGCAGGATAAGAAAAACAGTACCAACTGAATGAAACATTTAATTGACTATATCAGTAGCTGCTCCTGGGTTTGTCTGGGCTATTTGGATCATTAACTCTGGGCTAACGAGGGCAGTGTTAAGGGGATGCTGCACTGGGGAGTGATAAAGAGAGAGGATGGAGAGGTAAATCCAGGTCCCATGTAGGTATAGAGTTAATCCCTGCTCTATGTCCCATTCCCACTGTGTATCACATCCCATCACATCACCCCATATTAAGCAACCCGGGGCATTTGCCTTCTCTCCAGGAAAATCTGCCCAGATAAATTCTTCCCACCAGCTCAAAGTAGCAGGGGAAAGGAGGAGAAAACGCAATATAAGAAGCCACAATATAGTGCTATCTATAAATATTTCACCAGGAAAGGTATGCAACTGGTATTTTGAACAAATCCCCAGCCACAGTTTTAATAAAGTGCCTTTAGCATGCCACTCTGCCGTGTTTAAATCTAATTCCAGTTGTCAGTCAAATCGCTGCGTGTTATTAACCTATGGGCATAATTGCCTATTCCAAGTCTGCAGCTCTAAGAGGCTTTATGTACGATTCTAATAAATGAAATAACTTTTATGATTCCGACTCATCGTTGAACACACTGACATTGGAAATTACACACACACACACATCACTTTTGTCTTTCCCTGTGTGAGGGTTTCTCCACGTGGCTGAGGCTGCAGAGGAAGACCCATGTTAGCAGGGAAGTGACTGAGCTCTGCATTAGCTCATCCCTACAGCTGCTGCCACATGGAAACACTCGGTTTGAAAGGCAAAATCTCCATAAAAATAAGAAAGCCTTCATAAAATTGCCACTCTGTGTATCAATGATGGAGAAACCCTCGTACGCCGCCACGGCCAAATGATTTGTCTCCATCCCCAACCTCCTCCCTCTCCCTCACCACATCATATTTGTGCCTGTAGGAGGGATTGGTGCTGCTGGGGTGATTTGCTGGTTGGTTTATTTTTCATTTCTCAGCACTGGGGCAAAGTGGACATGGAATCCAAAGGGCAGAAGCAGCGTTTTCCATCCTGCTAAAAACCACAGTAGAAGTGAAGGGGCACTGACCACTAAAGGATGTAGGTCCCTAAAAGGACCCCTCAGCCTCTCTTGGGTGACTTTACAAGAGGTTGTGCCTCCCCAAGCAGTAATTTATTGTTCAACCTGGAGAAGAGAAGGATCCAGGGAGACCTTAGAGCCCCTTCCAGAGCCTAAAGGGGCTCCAGGAGAGCTGGAGAGGGACTTGGGACAAGGGCTGGAGGGACAGGACACAGGGAATGGCTTCCCACTGCCAGAGGGCAGGGAGAGATGGGATATTGGGAAGGCATTCTTGGCTTGGAGGGTGGTGAGGCCCCTGGCATAGGTTTCCCAGAGAAGCTGTGGCTGCTCCTGGATCCCTGGAAGTGTCCAAGACCAGGTTGGATGGGGCTTGGAGCCACCTGGGATAGTGGAAGGTGTCCCTGCCAATGGCAGGGGGTGGAATGAGATGAGCTTGAAGGTCCATTCCAACCCAAACCATTCTGGGATTCTAAGATTCCATGATCTTGGCCTGCTGAACTGCTTCCAAGGTGGGCAGAAAGATGGGCATCCCCAGAGGCTGGTTTCTGTCAGGGATGAGGGATGGCTGTCCATCAGCTGTGGGAATCTCAAGTATGGGAGGACCTTTGGCCAACTGAGATTGGTGATGTGAATCCCATCTCCCAACCTAAAGGCTGCTGAAGGGAGGTTGGGACATTTGGAAAACACTTCCTGAGGAACAGACCCTGCTTAAAATACTCCAAGGGACAGGAGGAATGTCCTCTGCTGAGCCTTCAGCCTCCCCAGCTACTTAAATGTCCTCAGAAGAGACACAACAAGAGGGAGATAAATCCTCTAGCCAGACTGCTCAGAGCTTGCTTTGGGTTCAGGGAGAGGTTCTGCTGCTGGCCACCCCCTGTGACCAACCACAGGGACATTTTATCCTCTTGTTATCCTGTATTTTGGCTTAAATGATCCCAAAACACCCTGAGAGACACCCAGTTTTGGCCTTCTCACTTGAACACATGGGTGGGAAGGCTCTGGGTTCCTGCTAACATGGCTTTTAGTGCTGGGACAGGTTCAAGTCCTAAGATGAGGATGTTTACACTGAAGGCCCATAGGTAGAATTTTATGGCTGAGGGCTCCTGGGGCAGGTACAGGTGTGTTTATGTATCACAGTGTGTGGGTTCACATGAGTAAGAGCTCCCATTCAAATCTTCCTTGGCATTAGTAACAACTAAACTGTGATTTCACTGGGCATTATGTCACCATGAAACCTTTGGATGAGGGTCCAGGTAGTTTCTGAATGCTCCATCCTTCTTGAGATCCTCTTATCAGACTCTAGCCCCATCCCTGGAATTGTATGTCCCATCCCTGGAATTGTATGCCCTGGAAGTGTCCAAGGCCAGGTTGGATGGGGCTTGGAGCAACCTGGGATAGTGGAAGGTGTCCCTGCCCACAGCAGAGGGTTGGAATTGAATGAACTTTAAGCTCTTTTCCAACCTAAATCACTCTCTGAGTCTAAGAATCCATTGAAGAGGTTGGGATCTGCCCCAACTGCAGCACAAAGGGAGCCATGGAAATCCCTCTTCTTTACTCATCCTCTGGCATATGGGAGCTCTTGCTTCAGAGCAGCCTCATTCCCACTTCAGGACCCAGCCCTGGCTCCCTTTTCCTGATGTGCAGTGTTTTTTGGCTCTGAGCAAAGCAGGCAGGAGGCACTACAGGTGCTGGGATACCACAGCAGCATCACCACAACTGTGCAAGTGCCATGGAAACGGTGTATCCTCCATCACCAGCCATGCAGGGAATGCTGGGCCTTCCTTCCAGCTCCTGGGTGGCAGGAGATGAGAATCCTCTCTCTCCCAGCCTCTGCTCCAGGCAAAGCTCCTTGGCTTTGCCCCTTTGGATTCTCCTCAGCCGGTCACACCGCGCATCCCGGCAGTGCTGATCCACTGGGGCCTCACAGCCTTTCCCTGCAGCTCCTGATGGGAATTAATCTAATGGCTGCTCAATTCTGGGCATTTGGGGTGATGTGAAAAACATATTTTGAGAGGCTGCTTTGAGAGATCTTAAGAGGGGAAATAGGGTGGTTCCTCAGGGCATCCCTGCTCCTCAGGGCGCCGCGTTCAGCTTCCGTATTTGACCCCTTAATTTCCAGCAGTGATGTCACTGAAATCCCTGTTCGTGGTCTCATTGCTGGGCTAAATTTAGAATGTTTGAGATGATTTGTGACTCTGTTGCTGGGGGGAGGCGGGGCAGGGGGATGTCGGGGAATGACATGTGAGTCCTGTGTCATTGAGGCTTGTTTGGGCTTTGAAGACGGTGGAGTGGAGTGTGGAGATGATGGTGCTGTCCAGGAAGAGCAGAGAGGAAAAGGAATATGGGACTCTCTGCCCTTTTTACAGTCTAAACAATTTAACTGAGCTTGTTGCTTAGCTGAAACATTAAGAAAGGATTTTCCCCTCGAAACCTGATTAGATTTCCCAATAAAACGCCCACTCTGACTGCTGCTGCTAGGAGATACGTTGGTTTGCAGCTCAAGGAGGCACACGGCGTAAAAAGAAGGGGAAAAAAGGAGCTGGATGCTGGATGTGGAGGAAACTACCTTTCTGCAAGGAGACCATCATCCTTCACGGGGCTGGGTGAAGAGCACAGCTGGACGGGGCAGGGACTTGACAGAGAGCTGGGAAATGAGGGAAACGGGAATTTCCCACATCTCGCATTCCACCTCCCCGCTGGAGCCAGAGCATCCTGAGCCCAACCAGCACTGCAGTGGCGAGTGAATCGGTCAGGGGTGGGCGTGGGCAGGGAGAAATACAAATGGCATAAACCCACGGATGGAAGGATCTGCACGTCCCGTTCCTCCACTCCATCCATCCCTTCCCTCTCCCCACATCACGGGTACCCGAGGGTCCCTGTCACCAGCCCTGCCACCCCCTTCCAGTGCATGACCTTGAGGCCAGACGCCTGAAGGTTATTTGGGGGCATCACTGTGTTAATCAAACCTTTGCACAAGCTGCTTAATTCCCCCCTATAATCCAACTGGGGATGGAGCCTGGCAGGTTTCGAGCCGTTATGTTTACATCGGACTGCGGGTGGAGGGAGGAAGGAGGGGACAGGGAGGGAGGGGGGAGCTGACGTGCTTGGAATAAAATCGTGCCACCTCCTCCTCCATCCCTCAGCGAAAAAATCAAACGCATCTGNTGTCCACCCAGAAGAGGAGGGGCCGTGCTGCAGCTCATCTCAAGGGGGCAAAGGTCTCCGAGAAACCCCCGGCCTGATTTATTCAGGGCATAGCAATATTTCTTGGGATTAGTATTAATAAGAGCCTGCTGCCCCCTCCTCTCCATCCCCCTGGTCTGAGCCCGAGGGAGGCAGCCGGGCCCCGGCGGGGTACCAGGCCTCCCGCCTTCGGATGCGTGGTGGTGGCATCTCTTCTTCCCAGTCATTTCGCAAGACATAAAGAGGTGGTTTATTTTTGGGGGGTTATTTGGATCTTGTTTTTCTCTCCCATGCCGCAGCTTTAGAGGAAAATCCGTCCTGCTGGTGAGGGCCGGGTGCTGCCGGGGCCGGCGGTGCTGCAGAGGGATTGCTCGGCGCACAGTGCGGCGGGGCAGGGATCTGCCTGCGGGGATGAAGGCGATCCCAAAGAGAAAGCACCCCAAATCTCTTTCTTTTCCCCCCTTTTATTCATTAAACAGGAGCCCTCTGGCAGTTCAGACTCTCCTGGAGGTCTAGGATGTGGAGGCGCCCACCCAGGGTTGAACAGGCGACCGCGGGCTGCCGAATTGAAAGGCTGAGGTTTTTTATTTTGGGGCGGATTTTAATATTCATCCCCCACCTGGTGCCGAGTGCGGGTCCTTCAGGGGGGTCCTGCCTCCGCTGCCGTAAAGAGACGGGCGAGAAATCTCCACGAACAAAGGAGAGGATGCGGGAACCCGCAAGGAAAGAGCTTTATTGGCACGGCACGACCCGACGGCTCCTTGCGGCATCCGCACCAGCCGGGATGCGAGCCCAGGGAGGGCTGTCCCGAAATACCTGCAGCACCCCGCGGGGGGGTGCAAAGAGGCGTCCCAGGGCCCCCGAGCTGCTGTCAGTGTTCCCAAGGGCACCATTCCATAGGTGAGGGTCTGTGCGCAGGGCTGCAAAGAGACAGGGACCCCCCGCGCCGTCACCAAGGGCCCCCTGAACTGGGAACAGCTCTGCAGCCGCCCCGAGGGGTGGGGGATTGTCCCCCCAGTGAGGCCTGTCCTCCCCCAGCGCGAGGCACCTGCTGGGAGCACTGGGATGGGCCGGGATGAAGGGATGCAGCGCGGGTTGGCCTCCAGCTGCAAAGAGAAGGGAAGGGAGGAGAGGGATGGGAGAAGGGCAGGAAGGCGAAGGGCCCCAGCGGGGAGCAGGGCAGAGAAGTGGCGATGGCTAAAGAGGTGGAGGAAAAAAATAAAATAAAAATAAATGCGTGGAAAAGGAGCGGGAAAATAGGAGGCTCTGCAGGAGGCTCTGGGGGGCACCTGCTCCGTGTTAGGCCGCGGGGTCGCAGCATCCCTCCGGGGTCGCAGCATCCCTCCGTCCCCCTCCCTCCCGCCGCTTCCAGTTTCTTGAATTTTATTTTATTTTGTGAATAATTCAGGTGCTGTTTCCCCCCCCCTTCTTTATCCCCCGCTCCCCTCGGCTCCTCGCACACACACGCCTCTCGCCGGGGCTGTGTAAGGAGTATAATGAGGCAGCCGATGGGTAATTGGGATCTTTTGTAGGGAGGATGTATGGCCGGGGCAGCTGCTGGNTATCCCTCCAAGAGATTTACGCCCGGCCTCGCCCTGCAGACACAGCGCTCCCCCCTTCTTCTCCCCGGCACTTTTGATTTAAATTATAAGGATTAAAAGGAGAGGGAGGGTGGAGGGGAAAGACACACAAACAGCCACCGGAAAAAAATAATATATCATAATAAAGCTTTAAAAACTAAAGAAAAAAAGCGGATTTGCCTCAGTCTCCCGCTCCTCCTTTCCCCCCCACCCCCCCCCCCGGGGGAGCAGCG
>WEIV01009533.1:215285-237032 GCA_013390005.1 Calyptomena viridis
AGCAGGGGGGGAGGAAGGAGGGAGGAGGGAGGGGGAAAGGCAGAGGGAGGGGGAGAGTCCGGGTGCATCCCCCCCCCCTCCCCGCCACCCCCCCCAGCCCTTGCTGCCCAATGCACCTTGGTAGGTACGAGCCGGGCTTTGATTTGAAAGGTCACCCGGGTACGATGAGGGGGGGGACGGGCAGAGCCCACAGATAAACCGCCCTGGCTTCATCCCTCATCCCCCCCGCCCCAGTCCTCCAGGGGGGAAGAAAGGGCGCGGGGGGGTGAGGGGGGGCCTCAGCCCCCACTGCATCCCCCTTCCCCCGTGGGGTGCTGAGGGGCGTATCGTCTATCCACCCCCCNATTCAGCCAAAAAAAAAAATCCCAGCTGCTGACTCCGTGCGCCGCAAACAAGGCGGCTGCAGCCCTCGCCCCCAGCCCCGCTCCCGCAGAGATGCTCCGGGTGTTGTCCGCAGAAATGCTGCCTTTTAAAACAAGGAGCGACCCGCGGGGAAAGAGCCTCCAGCCCTGCCCAGCTCCCCCCGCAGCCCCCCGCACCCTCCACCCGCTTTGGGGGGGTGCCGGGGGGGAACCCCCTGCCCTGTTCCCCCCAAGCCCCGCTGCGGAGAAAGGATGCTGCAGAGCTGGGTGCAGCTTCGCTGGGAGGGGAAAAAAAAAGATATTTAAAAAAAAAAAGATACTAAAAAAAATTAAAGGACCGATTTTGGATGAGGCTTCGCTTTCCCTCCCATCTCCCCCCTCCAGCACTGCTGGTTTCATGGCTACGCTACTGTAATTATGAATTCTTCTTCTTGCACTCGCGTGTGTGCAGGGGCTGGGGGTGGCAGTGGCTGTGGCTGCGGGCTGACATCACTGCAGTGGCGTGGGGCTGACAGCTCCCAGCGCTGCGCAGCCTGCAGTGGCTTCTCAGCTTTTTTTGCAGCCTCTCTGCTGACAATTGTCGGGGAAAAGGGGTGGCGAATAATAAAAAAAAAACCCCAACCCCAACCAACAAACCCACCCCGTCTCACCGCGTTCAAGGTGAATTTCAAGGAGAAGAGCGCGCTTTTTGTTTAGGGTGAGGTCCTGCTGATGAGGGACGCACTCCGTGGCTACCTATACATCTATATCCAGGAATATCTACATATTCCCAGCATCACCAGTCGCCCTGCTAGACCCTGTAACCTTGTCAGGGCGCTGCTCAGCCTAACCCAGGCTAAACCCCCGGCTCAAGCAGGCTGTGGAGGCAGGAAATCCTTTATTACTCGCCGGGTGATTTCGTGTCAAGGGCATGTGCCCGCTCCTGGGATCTCTCAGCACAAGCCGCAGCCGCGGTGCCGCTGAGCTCATTCCAGCGACGCACCGCTCCGCAGCGCACGTATATTCCTTCCCATTGCATGGAGACAAATACATCCCTCTTTCTTTTTTTTTCCCCTCCCCAGTCAAGGCCTAGAAGTTGCTGAGAAAAATCCGCATGGAAGCACGAGCAGGCAGTTCCTACCCCCAGCGTGTGTCTGTGTGTTCAGGGCTGGGCAGAAGCGTCCGGCTCTGGGTAAGAACAAGAGCCCTGTGCACATTGGGGCCCCCCCTAAATGTGGTTGGGAGCCTCGGCCCTTTTTCTTTAATGCTGTTTCACAGTCCTACCGTTTTGTTTCCATTGCATTTCATCTAATGCACTGAATCGGAGTTTTCAAGGAAATACTGGAAATCAGACGTCAAAAATTGCTTGGGAGAACCACCAGCCCAGGAGCAAAAATCTCCCCACCTGCCCTTTATAAATACCACCCCCCTCAAAGGACGACACAATATTATGAGCTTAAAAAAACCCCTCAAACCCTATTTACCCTGAACGAGCAACTCCTCATATACCTCCTCGGAGCCGTTTGCAATTCAAATAAGGGATCGTATAGTGCAGATTTTAAGGTCTGGCTGACAGAAGCCAACAGCCAGAGCATCCCTCTGAGACTGCTGTGCTTCCAACTGCAGCTGGAGCCACGGGCCACGGGAGCATCCGTCCCTGCCCGGCAGGCAGCTGCCCGATGGGGACCAGGGATGGGGTCACGGCGGCACGTAATTCATCTCCTCCTTGGTTTTCTGCCTCGGAGATTTATGGAGAGCTGAGCTGTGTTATTTAAAAATAAATAGATGTGTTTCATGGGAGGTTGGAGGTGAAACGTTGTAATTTCAATACTGCTCCAAAATCGCTTTTATAGATGTATTTTTTTATAAGTAACAGGGTTTTATCTCGCCGTAAGACCTTCCTTTGGAGGATCCCGAAGCGCTTTGGGAATCTGCATAAGCAGCAATCCCAATGGCAATTTGAAGGAAGGAAATGCAATTCCCTCTTTAAGCAGGGAAACTGAGGATCAGGGGCTTGGGGACATTTTGCTTCTCATCCTTCTGTGGCTTCAAACGGAAGCGAGATGCTTGAGCTGAGCCATGGAGATGGACCCATGGATGGGAACTATGGGGGATATAGATCCAGCCCAGGGATTGCATTGCCTGCAGCCCTGAGTGCTGGGAAAAATGGCTTTACCAAATGGACACGGGGATTTTCCGCCTGGATTTCAGCTCACACGGAGCTGGATGCAGCGTTATAAACCTGTGCTGGATTAAAGCTCAAAGGGATCTTCCAGAGTCTTTTCCAGCTCACCCTCCTGCCCGCTGCCCATCACGTTGGCGGGGGATATTTAAAGCCCAACTTCCACCCGCTCAAAAATACATTATGCTCCCTTAAAAACATAAATCCTTGGACTTAACCGATGATCCATCCCCTCCCTCTGCACTATTAGCACATTAAGAAATTAAACGATAAAACTCCTAAAGATCCGATTGACCAGGATCGCGCCGCTCCATATGGCACGGCATATGTGTCCGGCCCTCCTGCGCATCCCGGTCGGGATCGCCTGGATGCACGCTCAGGGAGGCTGGGATGGATGGGAAAAGGGTCTCGAGGCAAATTCGGATGGATTTAGAGTTAGGTTTGGTTTTTTCTTTTCCCTTCACGACATTTCACTTCTCTGCTCCACCCCCAGTGCCAGAGGAAAAACTGTGGAGGTGATGTATGTCCCTAAATAGGGATGCAGAGCTTGGCTTTGCTGGAGGAGGTCAGGTGAGGCTATTTAACGCTTTGCAGGCTCCTGGAGGATGATGAGCTTTAGGAAACAACCCCAAACCCCAAAGCTACATCCCCAAAATCAGCTTAACGCCGATGGCAGGGGTGACCCCGAGGGAATGGGTCCCTGCAGGTGGGTACTGAGCACCCGGCCGGGGGCAAAAATTCCCTTTCCTGCACTACCCTCTCCACAATAAATCCCACTGCAGCAAACAAAGGGCTCTGGGCCTCGGTGGGAGCTTTCCCTGAGCCACGACTCAGGGTTTCGAAAAGCTTCACAAGCTTTTTCACTGCTTTGCTGGAATTTAAACCCTTTTTTAAAATTTTTCTCTGGGGCTCACCTGAATTTTTCAGTGCTGGGAGGTGCGAGGGGGTGAAGATGGGAGCTTTGTTCATCCCTGTGCCTGGCACTGCGGGATGGACGGATGGACAGAGCCTGTTCCACAAAACTTTAACTCTAAACATGACCTAAACCAGCTTAGCCGGGAACTACATGAAGGAAGGGATTAACCCCCCTCACCCCCCAACCAGGAGCAACAAATCCCATTAACACCCCAGCCCTGGGAGGGGAAACTCTGCATCCACTGGTCCCCGAAATAGGGACCCACTGCATTCATTGAGTTATTATTTCAAATAAAGATCCCAGCCCAGGGCAGTTTCTCCCGGAGAAGCTCCGTAGTGAGAATTAGGAATTTTTGTGGAAAGCATTGGCATCGTTGTGAACCAGCCTGGCCGTGTTATCCTAGAGCGATGCCTGCTCACCTCCTAAATAGTTAATTCCTGGAGACTGTGAGGTTATACATGTATTGGGATCAGATGCAGACACCTATAGCCCCCCTTCCTGCAGGATTTCTCGGGGCTACTCAAGAGAATTGGGAGCAAAATTCAGCAAGAGGGGGATGAAAAATCTCCCTCTGCCTGAAACACCCGGCTCGCTCCCAAGTAATTTGCTTTGGAGCAGGAGAATTACTCACGGAGGTGATAGGTAGGAACCGTGCAAAATATAGTGGGGGGAAAAGAAGCTGTTAGAGACAACAGCAGGAGAAGAACTCTGTTATCTATGGTAACAGTCTGGGGACTGATTTATCCAGCGTATAAATAGAGCGGGAGAGGCTTTCGCGATGGAGACGCTCCGATGGGGAAGTGAGAGTTGATTTTACCCTCCCTTTCAGGTTCAGCTTGATATGAAAATTCCCCACTGAGGCAGCGGCTCTGTGGAGTGAGACATTGCCCTGAATTCCATAGGAAATGGGCCCAAACTTTCTTCCCGTGCCGCCGTGCTCGGCACAGACATGGGATGCGATCCCAGCTTTCCCCCACGTAGCCATTTCATCTTAATCAACATCCCACCTCCCCTCAGAGCTGCCTTCTCTAAGCCCCCAAATATTATTGCTTTGTTTGCTACTGGGTTTTATGGAGGATGAAAGACCAGATCCCTATTCCAAGGACTTATTCCCTTCCGCAGTTTAAATAATGTTATTTCATCTACTGGCTGTAGAGAAAAAAGAAAACAACAAGCAAAACACCCCAAATCGCTTGTACATTGTACTCCATGGTTTATTTCTGAATTTTCCTTGAGGGGAGAAAAATAATCTAAAGGTCTTTAAGCTTCAGGTTTAAATAATGCATCGAATTTAAGCAAATTATTAAGCACATGGAAAAGAGGAAAAATGCAGTGTCAGGCTGGAGCCTCGTTAAACCTTTTGAGGAACATAATACACATTTTAGAGGATAAAACATAGGGTGGAAGGGAGATTTCAGGGCTCATCTCGATTATACCTGGAATGTTGGTCTTTGGGCTCCAAAAAACCCCATCGTGCCATTTGTCCCCTTCGTGTTTTGTGCCTCCAGCATTTCATGACTATTTGCAAAACCGATTAAACCCCAAAACTCTCCTCGCCTTGCTGGAATTTGCCCTTTATTTTCCAAGCTGCTACAGCAGCGACAGCCCTGGAATCCCTCCGCTCCCGTTTTCCGGTGACATCTCCCGGTGTGTGTGTTATCCCGGCTCCTTTTGTTCCATAGGTCAGCACCGGAGCCCTGAGTCAGGTAAAAGCCCTTTCCCAGTCCCTTTTGTGCCGTATCCCACAGTATCAATGTCTGCCTAGTGTGTGTTTCCCATACGCAGATTCCACTGGCATGGAAGAGCAGATGGTTCAGGTAGCGGATTTAAAAGCTGTCCCAGCCCACCCCCAGGCCTGACCTATATCCAGGATGAAGGGATGGATGCCAGGAATACCTTTGCTTTCCCCTATGTCCATCATATATCTCCAGATTTTTTTTTTCCCCCTTCCCTGTCAGCTGTCAAAAACATAAAAAAGAAGGGAAAGGATAAAAAAAAAAAAGGAAAAAAAAAAGCAATACCTTCCTGACTGATATTTACACAAGTAAATATTTTTTATGTATATACAGGCGGTATGAAATGATTTTTAATGAATTATCTGTGAGTGAAAACAGTTCTGTAAATCAGCAGGGCTGCAGGCAATTTTTACCATATGTCGGCTCGCATTTGTATCACGGAATTTGTTGTGGCGAGGACGGAATATCTGCTTTTCTTTCCTTGCTGATGTGCTAGAATTAGGATCTACATAACTCAGTGCATTTAAGCAAGAATATTGTCTGGTTTTATTGGACTATTATTAATGCAAAGGCAGCCGTTCCCTATACTGCACTCACAGACAGCGAGAGCTGCACGGTTGAAGGGAGAAGCCTGAATTACATCAAAAATCCCTTTTTTCCCCTCCCCAATAAAGCTTCCTTGAAACCTTTCTCCAGGAGGTTTCTTACAGTAAATCAGCAACTTGCACAGCAAAAAAAAGAGAATATCTGTAAAATATAAGCTGTGCTCTGCACACGTCCATCCTCCCTTCCCCCTCCATAAAATAACGTCAGAATTCCTAATGGCAATAAGGATGAATTACTTAATGTATGGAGGGGGGGCTTAGGCTAAAAACACATCCCAGAATAATGCTGGGCTTTAACATCACTGTATTTACCCCTAAAGCAGGGGGGGGTAAAACAGAAATCAGAGCCTGAAATGAGGAATTGCCACCGTAACACCCTGGAAAACGCAGGTTAAAACTTCTGCCTGATCCACGGTAGGAACAAATCGCTCCTAAATTCAGGTGCAAAACCGAGATGAAAAGTAAGGCTCGAACACAAAACCAAACCAAAATTGCCGAGGAAATCCTGCTTTATTCCTAAATTCTCTTCCAGAGCTGGGTAACACCAAGAAAATATTTCAATTGTATTTTGTAAAACTGTGTCGCAGTCAGAATCTCAAGGCAGATTCGCCGTCGTTTAGGCGGGGAGGAATGGGAGGGTGGGGGGATGTCAGCCAGGTTGCACTGATGCTCGGAGGGAGGGAAGGCCTCTGGGAAGAGAGGTCCTGGATCTGCACCCTGAACAAAGGGAGGTCACTCCTATTTGTATCCAGGTCCTGCACATGGAGCGATTTGCTGACTTCGGTGGGAACAGGACGATTCCCTTCGCCCACAGGGATATTTCTCGAGCAGAGGAAAGAGAGACAGGTTGAATTTTTTATTTTTCCCTAGGGGAATAATAAAAAAAAATAATAAAATATTTAAAAATCCCAATTCTTTCCTTTCTCCCCTCATTTTCACCCCCTCCTTGCTCCCTCTCTCCCAGGCCAGGACACAGCCCCGAGGCAGAGGATGGCGATTCTCTAATGACGTAATGCTTAGATGGAAAATGTCATAACCATTTGTCACCAAACGCCCCACGTACCCAGAATGAAGCAAACAGTATGAGACTGACAGGGCTGATGAAAAACAGCACTTAAGCTAATTTTTTTTCCTGCTAAACTCTGTTGTGCACTATGCAAATCTGATTGCGAAAGTGGGACATTATCAACACTTTACCGCTAGTTAACTTCGGGAGATGATACTCAGAGCAATCAACATAAACTTAGCATACAGTAACTTAAATAACAAAAATGTTTCACTGCTCAGGCTCTGGCATTTGGTTCCAGCCATGTGATGGATTGTGCCGTGCCTGGGAACAAATTAAAAATACAGCGCTTCAGATCACTTGTGGCAGCAGTGGAAAAGAACTGGGTTTAAACCAGAATAAAAATAATGGCAATTAGATCCTAATCTGGCCTGAATCATCTCGCCCTGATAGCAGTTATTGATTATTAACAGGGTCATATTTGCTCAGACCCTCATCCTGCACCAGCAAGAACCGACCTGCTCCTGACAAATCACTTTTATATTTATCAAACTCCTTGATTTTTCTCCTAAAGGTCAAATTTCTAACACCAGAATGGCAGCTTTCCTTTCCTTTTTCCCGTGGAAAACAAATTTTCCTTTATCCCTCAGAGCTGTGCATGCAAACCCCAGAGGTCATCCCCCCAAAGAAAGGAAGGATAACCCGCAATTTGTTATTTTTAAAAGCTCTCAGCAGTGGGAGAGAAGGATGAACTGATTTAGAGGAGAGGACGGGACACGCATCCCCTCGTTAGCATTCGTCCCGTTCCCCCGCAGCAACGGGGAGTGATAATAATACCTTAATATCTCCCAGCGGGGCTCAAAGGAGCTGGAAAAAGAGGATTTAGGGTGTGAGCTGGGAAAAAAAACCCCAAAAACCCCACACCCCGAGCTAGAGCTGAAGCCGTGGTGAAAAGTTGAAGCTGAATTCGATGTCGTGGTGTCATTGATTGGGATGTTAACAAACCCGGAGCTTGGAGCACAGCCAGCTGCCTGGGCCTGGAAGGATGCCTGCTCAGACACAGCAACAACCACTTCCCCGGCCTAGGTCTTCCCAGGGTTTCTTCAAAAATGTTAATTAAGACTCACACACTGAGCAAATTACAGGGAATTAGCTCTATTTTGCATATGCAGAATTAAGGCGTGGGGGGAAGCACCTGGATGAGGGTGGCCCAGGGAGTCCATCAGGAATTGAGCCCAGTTTTCATGGTCTAAGGCCTCCTTTTTGGTCTGAGCCTCACCTGGTCTTGTCCTTAGTTCATCATGTCCAGTTCATTAATGAAACACAGCAATTCATAGAAAATAGACTGGCAGAAAAAATGGTTGGTTTTCCAAAATTTGGGAGACGTGTCAACACACACAGTCATAGCAGGGATTACAGAGACAAGCAGAGCACCAGTCAACCATGGGAGAAAAAAAACCCCTGGCTAGATCCTCCTGCATAAGCTAATTTATAAAAAAAATAATAAATTAATAATAATAAAATAAATAATAAATTGTGCTTTGACTCTTTGATAGCACTGAAGAACAAGGCTCACACATCACCCAGGACTCTCTGCTCATGGTGGGGTGAGATTCACCTCTTTAAACTTCAGGAATTTTTTTGCCCAGTGCCAAGATGTGCTTCAAAGTATCTCTGAAGTCATCAGCAATTTGAGGGCACCAAAAAAAGGCTGAGGCTGCACAGCTCACCCACCACAAGAACAGCCCCATGGCCGAGGAGAGAGGCTTTGGAACTGGTTTATTTTTTCCTGTAATTTATACATCCCTGGAAGTGTTCAAGGCCAGGTTAGATGGAGCTTGGAACAATCTGAACTAGTGGAAGGTGTCCCTGCTTGTGGCAGGGAGGTTGGAACTGGATGAGCTTCAAGGTCCCTTCCCACCTAAACCATTCCAGGATTCCACGACTAATAAATGCAGAGTTAATACTACAATTTATCCCAAAGGATTTGCACATCTGCTTTGATTCTGGCCAGGGTGAATGAGAGATGGGAAGCAAAGTGTCCAGTTTTTTGGGGTCAGGGATGGGGCATTTTTGGTTCATTAGCTGTGCTGCCTCACTTTGATGCTTTACTCTGTTTCAGCTCCTTATGCCAAAGTGGCCACCAAAACCAGGGTCTTGCAATCTCCAAGGCACCCCCAAGGCAGCTCTTTCCACCTTCCCCCATATCCAAGTGGGACTTCACTCACCTGCAGCTCCACACCTCCAAAGGGATGTCTGACTCTGAGGTAGGACATCCCTGGATGTATGGACAGACTGGAGAAGGAGGCTGGAGAGTGGGGATGTGGAAAGGGACCTGGGGGTCCTGGTCGATGGCCAGTTGACCATGAGTCAGCAGTGCCCTGGCCAGGGGGCCAACCATGTCCTGGGGGACATCAGGCTCAGCATCACCAGCCTGGTTTGGGAGGGGATTGTCCTGCTCTGCTCTGCACTGGAGTGGCCTCACCTCATGCTCTGAAGGCAGTTTTGGTCACCAAAATATGAAAAAAATATCTAAAGCTGTTAGAGAGCATCCAAAGGAGGCTCCAGAGATGGTGAAGGGCCTGGAGGAGCCATGCAAGGAGTGGCTGAGGGCACTTAGACTGTTCAGCCTGGAAAAGAGGAGACTGAGGGGGGATCTCATCATGATCTGCAGCTTCCTCAGGAGGGGCAGTGGAGGGGCAGCTCCAGTCTGCTCTGTGTGACCTGGGACAGGACTCAGGGAATGGCTGGACCAGGGAAGGTTTGGTTTGGATCAGGAAAAGGTTCTTCCCCACAGGGTGGGTGGGCACTGAACAGCTCCCCAAGGAATGGGCACTTCCCAAGGCTGCCAGAGCTCCAGGAGGGTTTGGACAATTCAGGGACAGGGTGGGATTGTTGGGGTGTCTGTGCAGGGCCAGGAGTTGGTCTGGATGATCCTTGTGGATCCCTAGGATTCTGTGACCCTGGGAAGTAACTGGACACAACCTCACCATGGCAGGAGACCTTCTCCTGTTGCTGTGGCTGCTCCAGAAGGGAGCTGAGGTCAACCAGCACACAGAGCTCTCCTCGTTCTCACCCAGTGCAAAGGCACTTGACCACTGAATTTCTGAAGCTGTAACAAGCCTGGTTCTAGTCCCCAGCTGCCTCTCATGGCCATCAGCAAGTCCTGGAGTGAGAGCATAAATGCACTTGTTCCGCCTCCCTAAGTGCAAGGAAACTGTCTCAACAAAGAGGATGAAATATTTCTCGTGGCTTTCTGTAAATGGAGGGAGAGAAAGAAAGCAGCAGCTACTTGAATCACTGCACTTGGTGGTTCACAGCCTCCAAGAGCTTTGTGGGAATGCTGGGACAAGGCTTTTCTGCCGTGGATGAACCTGCTGCTTTATTATCTCTGCCCAGCTCCTCTTCTCTGCTCCTCCAGCTCTTGGTTTCATAATAAATAGGAGCATTTGGACAATGCTCTCAGGCATGTGGTGTGACTCCTGGGGATGGGTCTGTGCAGGGTCAGGAGTTGGACTTGATGGTCCTTGTGGGTCCCTTCCAGCTCAGGAGATTCTGTGAAGGATGAGCAACAACTGCCCCTCAGAGCTTCTTGTTCTGTTCTGCATCATAACCCCCAAATCCATGTCATTCTCTGTAATGGATTTTTGCATTGCCAGGAGCAGTGGGATGCAGGGAACCACCACCACCAACCCTCCAAACCAAGGGTTGTGCTCTTGGGGTTGTCTCAGACCTCATTTTCAATAAGGCAGAGATTTGGGCACTGTGGGGCTGTCCTTACTAATTCCAGCCCAAAGAACATCCTTCAAAGCCCCTTTTTGCACTTGAAATGGAGGCCAAGAAAATGTCCCAATTGCTGTCACATCATCTCAAATCACTGCTGGGGTTTTTTGTCACTTTAAACAACCAGGATCCTCTCTTGTCCTGTGTTTTATACACAGTCAGCAAGAGCCAATCTTCGTAACAGGGCAGCAGCACATCCAATTAAACTGGCAAACAATATTACATTTTCCTATTACTTCATGTGGAATATCCTTTCTGGTAAAGAGAAGCCCAGAGGTTATGGAAATTTTAAGGATTTCTTTTTCAAAGTCTTACACAACTGAATCTGTGATCTCATTTTGAATTAGCTGGTACCTGCTGTTGGGGCTGTTTGTTGTTAGATGATCCTAGCAATGGTGATGCCAGAAAGGCTGGAACACACCAGACTCAAAAGGATCTGAGGTCAAGGGCAATGAAGTTTAAAATACAATCTCTTCTTGCTCAGAGATATTTTTGCACATATGTATCCTGAACAGAAAATTTGGGAGAATAATGCTTTCAAGTGCAATCTGAATGAAGTCGCAGGGAAAAAGGCAATATATTTTGTAATGAATTCATTTAAACAACTCAGGTGATATTGTTGATTTGCTGCTCCCTGGATTGTAATTTATTAGAAATTGCTGCTGATGTTTACAGGATGCATAAAGAGTAGCTCAATGTAAATAAGGTGCTGCTGTATGGTTAAGTGTCCCTTCTGGTGAATTAAATAACTTAGTGAAAAGAATTCTTGCCTATATTTATGCCACTTCCTACTTCAATGTCATCTTGGCTCAGTTAACTGGAGTAGAAAACCAGACTGCAGGGGAATATTTTCCCATTTTTGACAAAAACATACTTTGATATGGTTTGGAAAACCCCAAATTGTCCCGGGTGCTCTGCTGCCTTACTCACCCCTTTAGCCTGACCACCCCAGGGACATTTTGGGGGGGCAAAATGCCACCATGTGAAGCAGAAATGGTCCCTCCCCTCCTCTGACACTGTGCCAGTGCCAAAGTGCTGAGCCCAGCAGATGAAAACTTGCTGCTGCTGAACCAGGGGAGATGTAGCACAAAGTCTCCACAAGACAGAATTCCCAAGAGCATTCAAGAGTCACCTCTTTGGCAGAGTGATTTGCTTTGTATGAAACTTGCTTTCCATGTAGAAATAAATCTGAAAATCTATATACACCCAATTGATCAGGCAAATCTTGCACAGCCAAGGCGAATCAGAAGGAGTTGTAACACATGGATTCCTCAAAGCATCTGAAAATCAATGTCAGGATCTATCCCAGAGCCACGATTTTTTTCAGAGTGCTTAAAGGGGGTTGTGCAGACACAATTTAGCTGGATTGAGCAGTCTAATTTGAGATTTATGTGATTGGCAATGCTCACTTCTCCAGTAATTTATTCTTGCAATGCAAGAAGGAGCTCTGGAATGTGCACCCTTGGTGTGAAGTGCATCAATTCATCCCAACAGGTTAATTCCTCCATCAGTTTGTTGAGCGTGATTTTGTGTTACACCCCTCACAGACAAACCCAGCAGAGCAGGTCTGTTTGTTTAACTGACTTACAGCCAAACTTTAAATATCAGCACTTGCTTCTACAATTAACCAACCTTCCTCTTAGTGCAGGAACACCTTGCCAGCCCCCAGCCAGCTTTCATTCCACAGCATCCCATGTTTTCTCCCAGCAATGGTGCCAGGTTGCTGGAGCAAGCTCTGGTCTTGTGATGACCCTCCTCTTGGCATCAAGGCTCAGCACAAGCTGTACATCCCTCACAGTCTTCAAAACATAGATTTTTTGACTCATTTTCCAGTGTCACCCCGACATTTCAGAGTGCCCTTCAGCAAAAACGAAATCACCTCTCCTTCAGCTCAACATGTGATTAACTTTATGTGTGTGCTTTGCTTACCCTGAAGGATTGGGGCATGTATGGAAGCTCAATTTGCTGCTCTTAGAATCTTACAATCCCAGAATGGTTTGGGTTGGGAGGGACCTTAAAAATCATCTCGTTCCACCTCCTGCCATGGGCAGGGACACCTTCCACCAGACCAAGTTGCTTCAAGTCCTGTCCAACTGGAACACTTTCAGGGATGGAAGTGTTCTTCTTCCTACAGCCATGTCCCGTGTCTTGTGGTACTTCTGCCACTGGGAGGAATATGGAAAAGAAATAACCAAAGATGGGTGTAATGATGTAAATGTAATCTAAATGAGGGGAGAGTCCGACTAGATGTAAGGAAGACATTCTTTACAATGAGGTTTCCCAGAGAAGCTCCATCCCTGGAAGTGTCCAAGTCCAGGTTGGATGAGACTTGGAGCTACTTGGTCTAATGGAAGGTGTTCCTGCCCATGGCAGGGGATTGGAATTGAGATGATCTTTAAGGTCCCTTCCAACACAAACCACTGTGCAATTCTATGAAATCCAAATCTCTTTCTTCCATCCTCTGTGACCATATGCTGTGTTTGGCTGTCAGAATTCAATCACCAGTGCCGGCTCCTGAAGCAGAAGAGACTCCAACTTATTCTTCCTTCTGTATCCAGGCAAAGACACACTTGTCACAGAAGCTGTGTTAGAATTAGACTTAACTATATTTTCATTTTTTATGAGTAGAAGCATAACATTCCTTAGGTTTGATCTTGCAAAATGCTGGTTGATCCACAATCCATGATCACAAGCCAGACATGGTGACTTGTAGCATGTTTTGGGGACATTTGCAATGTGCATGTAAGTTCTGGAAAACATGTGGTGTGCTGTTTAACATGAAACAGTTTATTTTAGTGCTGGTTCTGTGTCTAAATGTGGAACCACAGAATCCCAGAACGGGTTGGGTTGGAAGGGACCTTAAAGATCTTTTTCTAACCCCCTGCCATGGGCAGGGACACCTTCCACTATCCCAGGTTGCTCAGGATGGGGAGATTGGGACCTTGTCATTCCAGGTCCTCATCTTCTCTCCTGCTGATGGAGCAATAGACATCACCCTTTTGCAGTTCAAATGCTCTTCAATTTGGCTTTTCTGGATTCTGGTGGGACAGGAGAGAAGAAAGCAGGGATGAGACTAGAGAGGGAAGGAGCTCATGAGTGGATAGAATGCTCCTGCTCTCTCCTTTCTTCTGAAGTCTGATGAATGCCACAAACAGGAGCAGAAGCTCAGAAATAGGCTCTGGGAGAGCTGTAAATACCTTGGAGTTCAGCTGGGATCCTGCCATCCCCCAGCTGAGCTGTGGGACACAGGAGCACAGACCCTCAAACGAAGATCCCCCTCCACGCTGAGCTGGTTCAGCTGAGCTGGATGTGCCAGCAGGCAGCACAGACACTTTAATATTTATACCCTGACTCCACAACTAATATATTCAGCCTATTTTTAAGCTGGATGGCTCTGAACAGGGGGACATTGAGCTGTATGGAAAGTTCCTGGCTCCTGGAGGCACCGGGAAGAGCTTTGCAGGTGATAGTCAGACTTGAAGGAGGAGGTTTGTATCCTTGCTCTGGTTTTCCAGCAATGGGAGAGGACTGGTGTTGGGTTATGGATATGGGATGCTTGAGGAAGGCACTCACATCAGGTGTGTTCATCCAGGTTTCCTTTGGTTCATTAGCTTGGAAACAACTGGTGTTGCTTTAGGGAAGAAATTTTCCTGGAAGAGGCTTCCAACCACAGGTCATGTTATTTACACTAAGAAGCATCCAGATAATGAGAAAACACCACTGTGAGCCCAAACAAGCAAAAAATCAAGCTTTTAAAGCAGGAAATAATTTTTCCAGCAAATTAACTAGTCAAAATTTGGGTTTTATGACAGACCAGAAGGTAAATCTATAGTGAGAGGAGCTGAAACCTGTCTTGTTTGGATTATGTGATTAAAAGTTTTACTATTTTCAGTATCTCAAAAAGTAAGCAATGTCACCAGAAAATTAGCTAATGTGAGAGGAGAATTTAGTGGGTATTTTGGGTTTTATTTCTGGAAATCAGTCATTGGCTGAAAAACACACAGGGATATTCAAGCAGTTGATGTTTCACTTCTGTTGCACACAGAGCTGGAAGGAATCAGTGGCTTTTTGGGAGGGAATTTGCAGGGGACACGACAGCAGTTCCTGTCACTTGAATCCTATTGTCTCCAAATATGGATTTCTTTTTTTTTCTATGAAATGTTGGAGCCTGAGAATTAGTCATCATCAAGTGTGTCAAAGAGAAGTGGTTGGAAATGAGGAGACCACAGTTCACGTCTCCAAACCAGCCTCACCCAGGTGAGATTTGTGCCTACACAGACCTTTACAAGTGCTTGTGTGTTATTTAATAATTGAATAAACTACCCCCAACTGCTCAGCCAGTGAATAGGATGGTGAGAGGTGCTCAAATCTGGGCTTAAGACAGAAGATGTGGGCACAAGTCTCCTGGCTTTCTGTCTCATGATTCCTCCCCTACGAGCTGCAGGAAAAGGTGAGATTTGGAGGGTGCTTTTCCAATGGGAATCACCCCATTTTTACCTCCACGTCACCTCCACAGCCACTGATGTGGCTGAGCTTCAGTCAAGCTCCCTCCAGTTTTGGGGGAAAGCTGAAGCAGTGGGAATTGAGCTAACCCAAAAATTTACATCCAACCCATAAAGCATTAATACATCAGGATGGGACTTGAGATCAGTGATCCTGATTCCTATTTATACTTAATTCTTTCCCATCTCAACACCAATGTAAACCAGCCTTAAAATGACTGTGCAGTGTCAGATCCTCCCCTGATTTCCCCAGTGGGGCACAAGTCCCTAAGGACACGGATTTCCAGTGACTGTGTTGGGCAAGGGCTAGAGAAGAGCTGGTGCATTTAGGCTTTATTTCAGAAATAGTATTTCAGTGCCTCATCTCACTGCTGGAGCTGCAAACCTCAGGACCAGGTGAAACACTGGGCAGGGCTTGGAGCATCGTTCAGCCAAACTTTTAAAATAGAAATCTCTGTAACAGGATTAAAAGGTGCCAACCAGTGGGGGAAAGGCTTGGGGAGATTAGGTGAGGTATTGGGAGGAAGGATTAGTGGGAGATAGGACAAAAATGGAAGCCAGGAGTGAGTGCTAAGGATGAGCAGTGCCATGTGCCACACTTGCCTGGGGTTAGTTTTCCTCTCCCAGGGCAGCCTGGACTCACCCTCCACATCCACAAGAACAATCCCTGTGCTGTGCCTACGGATTTCCCATCATCACTTGGCCATGAGTTCATGCCCTCCACTGGTACCAACATGGTCCAGAGCTCCTGGGGCTGATGGTCACTGGGAGCATGGACAGATATATGAACAAAAATACAGGATTTAAGGCCACTTCTCTTCTGCAGTCTGGTATTCATGGAGGGAGGGTTGTCTCAACTGCTCTGAGTTTTCCCATCTCAAAGTGCCCCTGACTGGTGGGACAGCAAGTTCAAGCACCAAAAATAGTCATGGGAGTGTGGCCTCAGATTCAGTTTTTGCTTCCCTTTTGCTTTCTGAAAAATGAATCTGTTAATGGATTTCTCCCCCACGTGATAACCTCAATAAATCAGGTGGGAAGTACCTTTCCCCCAGACCCCTCATGAGTCAAAGGTATCTATAGTGGAATAACTTCAAACCTCTGAATTTACATTCTCTCATGGTTGTGTTTTAGCCACAAACGCTGGACTGGAGTAAGAAATGTGTCCCTTACCTGACTTGAGGCAAATTTCCATGGAAAATACTTGTTTTGGTAAAAATTCATTCTTCACTGAAAAGGCTGAGGAAAAAGAGAAAGGGAAATTGCACATGAAAACCCCTTCTTTTTTTTTTTTTTTTTTTTTTGGGGTAAAAAAATCCTAAAATACTGGTTGAAAAAATAATATAGAACTATGCCTTTTTTTTTTTTTTTTTTGCTTCCTTTTACAATGTCTTTGGAAATATGTCTTTGAGCATTTCTGACACATTCTAAAAATAAACCTAGTCAAACAAAGCTTAAGTCAGCCATCTACAGAGACAAAGGATGTCAGGATTCCTCTGTCTAGACCCAAATTTCATATTTTTTCAGCTTATACCATTCAGATTCCTATGCTGACCCATTTATAAAATACATGAGGTTCAGTTTGCTGCTGAAGGGAAGAGCTCCATAGGTGAACATTGACATCATTCCCTAAGAATGCATTCCAAAAATGCCAGTTTGAGGATAAGAGGAAGAGAGCTCCAAGAGGAAAGCACCAGTTTTTGGAAGCTCCTGACCTGCTGACTCCCATCTCCAGACGTCCTGGAGACAGACACTATAAAATATTGGGAGCAATGGCTTCTTGTCTCCTCAGAGGAGATCCCAGCCACACTCCCTATCCTGGCTGTGCTCCTTTCAAGGAAAAAAGGATTTCTGCACCCTGTGGGTCTCCAGCTGCTGTGTTGGGTTGAGGGTCAGTGCCACCTTCCACAGCCCATGGCTGTGCTGGATTTTGGAGGGTGATGTCCTCAAGTGCTCCTCACCCGTGGCTGAATTTTCCTTGCAAATAATTAGGGACATCCTGTAACATGTAATAAGAGCTTGATGAAGGCTGAAGGGCAGTCATGTTTTTACTGACTCTCATCTAAATTTAAACCTGGTCTAGTGGAAGGTGTCCCTGCCCATGGCAGGAAATGAGATGAGCTTTAAGGTCCCTTCCAACCCTAACCATTCCATGATTTTAGGATCACTGCACACCCCACAAGCAAACAGCTCAAAAAATGCTCCTCTTGTTTTACCCAAGACTGAGTTTTGGCCAGGGAGGTGGCAAGTGGCCAATCCTGGTCAGGTTGCTGACTCTGGTGAAGCCTTGCCAGATCAAGACCCTCCCATTGCTGCTGATGTCAGTGATCCCACATGGCTGCACTGAGATCCTCAGGGATCCTCTTCAGCCCAGCTGTACCACGGTCTTCTTGGCAAACCTGGGCCGGGGACAGGAGATGTCACACAACCCTTCCCCACTCAAGGAGCTGCATTTCCTCGCTGGCTCAGTGTGGATGCAGCTGGTGAGCCCTCGTGGTGTGCTGTGGGTTATTTTTGGAGGCAGAGCCATGGAAAAATGCTGAGGAGTCTCGTTTCGATCACTGCTGCTGTCCCTTGATGGCCTCGACAAGTTCTGATTTGCATCCACAAGCACCATCCTGTACTCAGAAAGCACAACCATGTTTTTCACTCTGGAGCCAGGCTGGGAGAGCTGGGGGGGGTTCACCTGGAGAAGAGAAGGATCCAGGGAGAGCTTGGAGCCCCTTCCAGAGCCTAAAGGGGCTCCAGGAGAGCTGGAGAGGGACTTGGGACAAGGGCTGGAGGGACAGGACACAGGGAATGGCTTCCCACTGCCAGAGGGCAGGGACAGATGGGATATTGGGAAGGAATTCTTGGCTGTGAGGGTGAGGAGGCCCTGGCACAGGTTTCCCAGATGTGGTAGACACTCCATGCCTGGAAATATTGAAGGTCAGACTGGATGAGTCTTTGAGCAATCTGGTCTAGTTGAAGGGATCTCTGAAGATTTCTTTCAACCTAAACTGTTCTGTGATTCTCCAATGGACACTTTCCATGTCACTGCAGGCTCTGTAGGGCTGTAGAGTCACAGAATCCTAGAATGGTTTGGGTTGGAAAGGACCTTAAAGCCCATCTCATCCCACCCCCTGCCATGGGCAGGGACACCTTCCACTATCCCAGGTTGTTCCAAGCCCCATCCAACCTGGCCTTGGACACTTCCAGGGATGGAGCAGCCACAGCTTCCCTGGGAAACCTGTGCCAGGGCCTGCCCACCTTCATAGCCAAGAATTCCTTCCCAATATCCCACTTAACCCCAACCTCTGGCAGTGGGAAGTCATTTTTGTCTGGTCTTATACTTCATACATATCCTACATACCAATATAGCAAACCAGAAGAGAACAGGAGTGGAGAAGGTTCATATCTCTTAATGGCTTTAAAAACCACCTTCAAGGATTGCATTAGATTTTTTTTTTTTTTAATTTTTTTTTAGGATAGAGCCACTCCTTCAGTACCTACTCTTGGTATAAATTCCTGCTGGTACAATCAAACACCTGGAAGAAATCTGAAATAAATCTGAAGTTGACGTAATCCTTTCAAGCTGCAGAGCATAAAACTCTGAGTATCATCCCCACCCGGAACAATTGTGTTGGTTTATTCCACCTCTGGGTGCAGCAGAGGATCTTACTGATCTTTTTTATGGGGCTGAACACTATGTTCCCATCCCTGTGATTCCTGTTGTGGACCTTGGAGGTGGTTCCGATACTTCATTCTTCTCTCATGAGAAACATGGGCTACAAGAACTTCCTGAACAGTCTCTTCATATAAAACAATCCTCAGGGAAGTGAGGAGGGTGCAGAGCAAGCTCACTGCCCTGAACTTCAGGAGAGCAGACTTTGGTCTCTTCAGGGATCTGCTTGGCAGAGTCCCATGGGATAATGCCCTGGAGGAAGGAAGAAAGCCAGCTGGTTGATATTCAAGGATCACCTCCTCCAAGCTGTGTTTCCATTATCTTCTGCCTTGGGCTGTTGCTTAAAAATTGGATGTAAGACCCAAACTGCCCATCCTTAGGGACCGGTGTTTATCTTGCAGTAGGATCTGTGAGAAACAGGGAATTTTAAGTATTTTGGAGCCCAACTATCACTGGCAGTGTGACCCTGGAATGATTTTGACCTGGGTCAAGTAGTGCTGGGCTAAGGGGCTCTGAAGATGTCCCTACCCATGGCAGGAGGGTTGGACTAGATGACTTTTCACATTCTGTGATTCGATGATCCTATGGAATACTCCTCAAACCCAGATTAGCAGAGATCAGAGATGGTTCTTAACAGCTTGTCTGGGTAGAACCACCCTGTTTAGGGGAACAAGGGGATTTGACAGTATGGATGTGACCACATCACCTCAGCCATGGTGGGGTCAGAGAACAGACCCTGGCACTCTTCATTTTACCAGGACAAATGTCCTGGCATCCCAGCCTGTTATTAGAGCAGTCATCTTCCAGTGCTACTGTGCATTTATTTTCTCGTGGGCTTAGTCTGTATTTTCTAAAGCTGTGCTGTGAGAAAGTTGCAATCGGAGTCTTGAAATTTAATTTAGTGGTTGCCTGGTTGTCGGGCAGCTTTTCTGCCCATCGTATGCCAGACATAATCATATTCCATCAGAGGCAGAACAAGCCAGTATGTCCTTCCTTGCTAAGTGCAGCACAGGTTTATTGCCTGCTGGGTTTCCTTGGGTTTGGGTCTGTTTGCTGGGGGTTTTTTTTGGTTTTTTTTCCATGACACATGTACATATTTGCTGTTGTGACTCCTGTCTGTGGACCTTGGAATGCTGAGTTATGATGGTAAATGGGAAAAGCTCCACAGCCAGGCTCCTTGCCCAGTCCCCACAGCCCTTGCCACAGCTCAGGGCAGTGGTGAATCTCTCTGCACCCATTTCTGCTGAAAGACCCACAGAAACCCCTAAAGTGAAGTTGTCTGGGTTAAGGTGCATTTTCCAAACCTTCACAGAGAGCTTGACACAAGGGGAAAACCCAAATATTCTGGCTGTTTCTGCTTTTATTAAGTAGCTCTAAGTCCAAACAGATAAAATTGAAGGATTAAAAAGCACAACCACAGAACCAGATACATTCCCTGCAAACGCCTTTAAGCAAGAGCCACCTAAAAATAAAAATTAATTCATGGCTATCCCTATCAGAGCTTCAATTTACTAATAACCACTGAAATAATGAAGTGACAACTGACAGCAGTATTTAAGCTGTGCCTATTTGTGAGCTGCTGCTGGGGAGCCTGACCAAGGCATGGGGGAAGAATTCAGGTTTTGGCCAAAAAATTATTATTTTGTGGATACAAACGGCACATTTTGTCTGGGCACTGACGTGAGCACTGGAACACCACAGTGTGGCACAGGAGATGCTCCTGGCCAGAAGGCTGCAGTGAAGTTTGTGGAAGATGCCCAGATCCCTTGGAGAAACTCAGCTGCTGTTCCCTGGCAGCCGCCTGTGCCTGCCAGTGGTCCTCGGCTGACATTATCTCCTGGCTTCACCTCCCAGTGTTTCTCTGTCCTCTTTTGCTCCCTGTTGGAAGCCCTTTCCCTCTGGCAGATTGATGGTGTTCCGGGGGGTGTCCCCAGGGCCCTGCTGCCATCTGTCCCCCCTCCCGCTGGCACAATCCAGGCGCACCACTACTTCGGGATGGGTTCCCCGAGCGCTTCCAGGGCCCGGGTTTTCCCCTCTAATCACTGCTGAGCAGAGCAAATACCTCTTGGTGGGATGCAAGCACCGCAAAACTCTTCCCAAGCACGGGATAGATGAGTGTCCTGCCCAGTGAAGACACAGCGGATGCAGCGAAGCTTTATAAAAATAACTTATTCCAAGACAATCCGGTCCCAGGAGGGAGCAGAAGTCCTGGCTGCTCTTCTGGCTTCATCTTTTATCCATCCCTGTGGCTTTTCCCTCCCCTGCCTGCTGCTAATCAGCATTCCTTGCAAAGAGCAGCTGCTAATCTGCGGCAGGAGCTGGAGTGTGCAGAGGGTGGGGAGGTGGTCGGGGTGATGAAGCGACACCCTCCCGGCAGCTCCTGTTCCAGCAGCACCAAAACACCCCTTTCCCAAGCCCAAAGCTGGAATCCAAAATCCAAAAATGGAACCCAAAAATGGATTCAACCCGGTGCACCGAGTCCCACCCATAAATGAAAAGCCGTTTCATAGCACTTGATTTTAGGGAGAAGAAAACAAAATATTTGTCTGTGTGTATGTGTGTGTTTGTGTGTGTGCCTGTGTGTGTATATAAATACACATATATATTTTCCCCTCTGAAATAACTCGCTTCCCTTTGGGAATAAAAGGGGATCTTTAAAAATGCAAAGATTCCTTCCAGACAGTTTGTCATGTCTTACTAGAAACAGCCGACCCCATTAGCAATTGAAATGATGTCTCCTATTAGCATAATTTTTAATGAAGCAGAGCACGTGTTTCACATTTGTGTTTCCGATGGGGTGGGGAGGGGACACTCGGACACTCAATGAAGGGAGTAGAAATCAGCTTTGAGGAGATGAGGGTGATGCTGCACACGTGATTTCAGGCCAGCACTCTGGTTTAGATTGTTTTCTGCAAGTGGGTTTGCACTGAAGTAATTTTCACAGAGTCACTGAATGGGAAGGGACATTAAAGCTCATGTCATTCCACCCCCTGCCATGGGCAGGGACACCTTCCA
>WEIV01009533.1:237431-274889 GCA_013390005.1 Calyptomena viridis
TTTTTTTTTTTTTTTTCCCCCTAATGGGAAAATACTCCTGGGAACTGAAGTTCCACAGGCAATAACACACGACACAAACCAGTAACCGATCCTGATGGGAAGGCCAGGAATGCCCTTGTGCTGGGACACCCTTTGGGAAAGCAGAAGGTCACTTGGACCAACCTCTCCCCAGCTCCAGCCTCCCCGTCTCGGGCACGGCTGGTCTGCCACGACACGGAAACATCCTCATTAGGATAATAGGCAGACTTCCAGGATCCACTTCTGATTCCCTCGTCCTGGAACGCTCCCAAATATCACAGCTGTTTTGACGGCTCTCCCAGAGGGCGGCAGCAGCTCGTCCTCCACTTTCGGCACGCTGAGCCCTGGCACGCCGGGAGCAGCTGATGCCCTGTTCTGTGCCATTCCCAGTGCTCCCAGTGAACCCAACACCTTCAGCACTGCACAGCGAGGTCCCAAACTGGGGGAGTGCCCAGCTGGGCTTTTCAAAGCCATGTGGCATCTTGGAGCTGCAGTCTGTGGCCTGTGCCTGCTGCAGGAGCTTCTGGGGAAACCACGGCTTTTTAGGACATCCTGCAAGGAAGTGCTGCTTCTGGAGAAGGACTTTGCTCTAAGGAAGATGCAGAGGAGATGGGAAGGACAGATGCAGGTCGATTCTTCTTTTCCACAGGAAAGCAAAGCACTGAATTCCAGTAAGGTTGGTTTGAGCATTAGGGAAAATCAGGGAATAAACCTTCAGCATCACGGTGCTCTTCAGCATCAGGGGGATCTTCCTCAGTCTACCCCAGTCCCACATAGCCCTGATTTTCATGGTGGGTCCCATCCTGACAGCAGGAGGATGGGACAGTGAGTCCAGAGAAATAAAACCACATTTTTGTTTGTTGGGCAACCTCAGGAAATTATTTCCCTTCCACCTTCCCTCCTCTCCTCCCCACCTGCCACAGGAGAGTCTGTGAAGCTGATTTCACTCAGCTTTGCAAAGTGCTTGGGAAAGTTCAAGTGAAAGACATCACGGAGCTGTTATTGTTGCTGATATTTTATTTTTCTCTGCCAGTCAATTAAGAGAAAAAACCTGACATTCAGAAGTTATTCACCGAGCTGTGTAGCAGCCTCTTGTAGGGTGTGTCTTCCTTGGGAAAAACAAGAGCTCCCTGTTTATGGGAAGACTGGAAATATCAGACAATAAAAGAGAAGCAGCTCTGCATGTTGCTGACCTGTCCCATCTCCCACTTGGTGTCCTCATTTCTGTCTGCAAAGTAGGTGCAAAGTGTTGTTCTGGCAGGTGGCATTGCTGGCTGCTGTGACACTGATGTCAAGGCAAGGAAACCAGAAACCTCTGTGCCTGTAAGTGAGCTGAGGTGGCACTAGGTATTGTCTGAAGGGCTTTAACTCCCTGCAAGCCTGGGGGTTGGGAAAGGGAGAAATGGGGCTTGGGCTGTGTGGTGATATGGGACTTGCAGAGGTCAATCCCTCGTGGCAGAGGTGGGAATAGGGATCATCTTTTTTTCTCCCACTTCCATTGCATCTGGGGCTGCTCAGCTTTGCTGCACTGAGCTGAATGTGTCCTGCTCAAGGAGACGCCTGTGGATTTTGGGCATGGCAACAAATCAAAGCTCAAGATAGAATTAACAGATAACTGGGAGCATAACCATCCTTGGTGCCACCAAAGCCAGGCTGGACAGGGCTTGGAGCAACCTGGGATAGTGGGAGGTGTCCCTGCCCATGGCAGGGGGTGGAAATGGATGAGCTTTAATGTCCCTTCCAACCCAAACCATTCTGTGATTCTATTATAACTGCTGCATGTCTCTCACTGTTGCTGTGCCTTTATTCAAAGCCCTTCATGATTATGAATCAAATAAAATGCATTGAAATACTCTGTGGACTCAGTCAGGGAGATCAGGGTTGCTTTTCTAATGCTGGCTCCCAGGCCACAGGACCATCCATCCCTGGGGCAGTCACCAGATTAATCCTGCTGGTCTTCCTGAGGAGATATCATGGTTCCCAGGTTGTCCTCTCACCTATACTCTCACAGCTCCTGGACCTTGAGCTCATCCTGCATTTATAAAGTGAGCAAGGGACTCAGAAAGTGATGTGTGATCGTGGCAGGCACATGGGAGATTCTTGGAGCTGCCCTGTGTAAGGTCAGGAGTGGGACTTTGATGATCTTTGTGGGTTCCTTCCAACAGAGGATATTCCATGTTTCTGTGATTTTATGATCCTAAGATCACAGACACAGACATAAAGATTCACTGCTACCTCAGGGCCCAAACACAGCACTCCTCCTGCCTTCTGCACACAGCTTTTCTCTTCCAAAGGAAGCCTATGGCCTTCGTGGGGGGGAGTTCTCCATGAACAGCCATGAGATGGGATCCCACATGCTCATGACAAAGATCCCTTCCCTTAGGGAACCAAACTGAATTCAAGTATCACAGAGAAATTCCACGACAGACCATAATTATTCAAGTTAGAGCTTGGCCTCTGGAGGCTGTTGCCATCAACAGCACAGACCTACCCAGGGCCATCCAAGCACAGAAGGGAAAAGCCACCTGCAATGTTCCAAGTCAGCTGGAGGCTGCAGATCCCAGTGTGGTGCAGCCAGGACTTGTGGGAATGTCATCCAATACAGACCAACAAAATGAGAGAACTCTTTCTTCCTTCTCAGACCAGTTGTCCTGAAAGGATGTGGATCCAGCCAACACAGTGTTCTCCATACATAAGGAATTTAGAAAGTGTATTCTGCTCAAAAGGGATCTTTAAATTGGAAAACATTTTTGATATTCATAGTGCTACCTCCAAAACAATTCCTATTGAAACCAATGATATGAGTCTTCCTTTTCCCCCCAGAGAGACCAAATCAAGTCTATCACAAAATTTCATTTATTTTATTGTCCTCATTTTATCTGCCAGGTGGAGGTCAAGAGGAAAGATTCTATTTTCTTTTGGATTTTAATTTAGGAATATCTGAGTTATCTGATTGAAGCTGACCCCTGTGAGGCTCCTGCTAAATATTTCAGAGAAAGGAGCAAAGCATCTATCAGCAAGTGAGGAAGAAGTTCCTTGCTTGGCAGTAAAGTTTCTGTAAACCTTTTAATCAAAACCTTTGGTTTTGCAGCTGAATGATTACTTAGGTGGGGGCTGTAAACAGCACGAGTGGTTCAAGAATATATTTATCCTCCTGTTAGGATCCCCTGGTGCTCTCCACTTTCTCCAAGTGGTTGCTTGCTCCTGCTGTATTCTGCTGTCATCTGGAACACAAACTGATGGTAATTGGCCTTTTAATAACACCAGCACATTGTCCAGCATGACCAAGTGCCAGGACTGATTTGGGCTTTATTATCATGCAGTCTTCCAGAAAATTAATTGCTATCTCTGTTAGTGACAGCCCGGACTCTTTAAGATGAGCAGCTTCTCTTGGTTTAAATACTAAACTTATAGAAGGAGTGGTGGCCTTTTGGTTTTTTTGTTTCTTTTTTTTGCTTAAGCAAGATTTAATTTGCACTTACGAAGATTAATGTAAATGAGAGTTTAACTTCAGAGGCTGAAACTTGGGCTTTGATATGAGATTTTTCTCCTTCCTTCTGTCCATCCATCCATCCATCCATCCATCCATCCATCCATCCATCCATCCTCTCCATCTCCAAGTCTCCCAGTGACAGGAGGACTCCAGGAAGCAAACAGAAGGGTTCATTCCAATTCGTGCCATTTTTTGGCCAACACCAAACCTGTGCAGTTTCAGAGGAGCTCCCACCCTGCAGGCAGCCCCTGCATGTAGGTTTAGCACTGGGCACGTCGTTAAATGCATATAAAATGCCTTTTTCAAATGTGCTGCAGAGTAAATGTTTTTTCCTGCTCATTTGTTGCTGGGCTAATGTTGTGAAGCAGCAGAATAGGCCATTTGTAATTGAAATGCTGAGCAGCCAAGCACAAGCATGTTCCCACCTAATGTGGGCTGCAGGGCCTGAGGATTGGCAGCTGGCACTTGAGGTATAGCCCTTAAAGCTTATTAAATTAAAGTCCTTGGAGTTTTAAAATCTTTCCTACAGCGTCATATTTATGAGCACTCACGCTGACCACTTGATCTGCTGGGATTAATTGGCATGTCTTTGTGGGGTCTTCAATTTTGAGCCAAACCATGTTCACAAAGTCTTCTGAAAGGATCTTTGCAATCACAGAATCACAGAATGGTTTGGGTTGGAAGGGACCTTAAAGCTCATCTTGTACCACTCCCCTGCCATGGACAGGGATGCCACTCACTAGATCAGGTTGCTCAGAGCCCCATCCAATAAATCAAATAAATAAAGTAATCTTGTTACGAATTCCTATTATTGACTTCTCTTGTACAGCCCATCAAAAGAGGGAGGCACTGGGTCAGGCCATTTCCATTGCCTGTGAATCCAAGAACTTTAAACCTCCAAGCCAAAGCTTCAAATTCAGAGTCAAGTTAATGGGAATCAAACTTTGCACTGAGAAATCCTAATGGAAAAAAATGTGAGAAAAAAGATGGTGAAGAAGCAAGTTCTTTGCAGTTAAGTGCCCACAGCATCAGACTGCCAGAGGAAAAGCAATGTGCCAATAACCCACTTTCCAAAAGACCTTCCTAACTTTAGATGAATCCCAGTTGGAGATTCATCCAAACCCAAGATCTTCATGAGATACAGGATGTTGGTGTCTCTCCTTGGATGACACAAGCCTGCACTCTCCGTGATGGTGGAGCTCCAGAACATTTGGCCCATTTCTTGCCATGGCAGGACCACAGGTCTTAAAAGTTTGATCTACATTTACTTTTCTTGGTGATGCAATAAAACAATGCCCTTAATCCTCTTATTCTCTTGTATTCTCTTGGCTTCCAACCCTTATGTTTTGGGAGCTCATCAAGCTTTTTAAGAACCCTTTACGCTTTGTCTCCTTCCTCGGCAAAGGGAAGTTATTTCACTTTATTTTTCTTGTTCAGCTGTGCTGAGGCCCAGGAAGAGGAAACTCTCTGGGCTCTTACAAGGTTTAAGAGGAGTTGTCCTGGCACCATGGTTTGGAGAAGCGATGGGCACATTCAGCAGCCCCATCTGAAGCTGTTCATGGAGGGGACAGTGCTGGGATTTATCGTCCTGTGCAAACTGCTTGGCAGGAGCTCTACTTCTCCCCCACTGGGATGGTGGGAGGTGCATCGTCTTCCTCTCCACAGAGTGAAATTAATGTGGCCATATGGAAGTAGGCTGCAGATCCTGACTGTCTAACACACTCCACTTTCCAAAATCATGCTCCCGACACAACGCATCCATAGGCTGCTCCAAACCCAAGGCTCATGGCAAAAAGACAATTTTGCTCCTCTGCATCAGCCAAGGTACTCTTAGGTGTGAAAAATAAAAGGTCTTGAGCAGTTTGTAACTGCTAATGTTCCGGCCTTGGAATAATCATGGAAGACATTTTATTTTCTGTTTATTCATCTTGCCTTGAAGTGAATCAACTTCTGAGCTCGCACCATGTGACGGTGGCAGTGGCGCGTGTGTTTTCTGTGCCAGGAGAGTATCCAGGCAACTAGACCAGATATCAAAATGTTGTCAGATTTTTCCCACCCTGTATTTTGTCTGTCTTCTGGCCCTTATTACCACTGAATTTAGGACCCGTTGATCTCTAACAAATGAATCTCACAGCTGCCTTTTGCAGACAGAGAGATGCCTCCGTTCAGCACATGGAGATTGGAGACACGGAGAGCCCTGTTGGAAAGTTGGTTGAAGTAGGGATTGAAGTGGGATGTCCCAGGTCATCAACTAGTACCAGAGACCCTTGTTTAAAGGTCAGAACAGTCCTGAGTGTGAGATGTTCAAGCCAAAAAAGGAGAATTAACAAGGTCTTGTCTTACTGGACTGTAGGAGAATTGGGGCTGGAAGGGGCCTTAGGAAGTCTTCCATCCAACCTCCTCTGCAAAGCTTGGCCAGCCCTGGGTTTAGAACACGTTGCTTATCCAGTTGGGTCTTGAAAATATCCAAGGACTGAGAGTGCACAATTGCAACCAGCCTTGGAAGTATTCAAAAGTCATGTGGATGCGGCATTTGGGGACATGGGTTCGTGGTGGGCTTGGCAGTGCTGTGGGAACAGCTGGACTCGATCCTAGAGGGCTTTTCCAACCCAAGTGATTTTATGATTCTACTCTGCAAACGTCTCCAAGAAGATCCTTAGACTGTCTATAACTTCTCTGCACTTGTCACCCATTCCTGGGCAGGAAAACCAGATCAATTCACCTGTCATTGTAATTCCTCCCCTCTGAGTGAGACACAAAAGCCGAATCCTACGGCATTAACTTCTAGTGCTTATCGTTTTTCTTCCTGCTTTTTTTTCAGCACTTCATTGTCAAAAGGAGAAATGAAGGAAGACAGGCATCATTTCTTGTATGACCAAACAGCCAGAACAGAGATGGAATACCTGACTTTTTTCCCCCTAGTAGTTGGGAATGTGCAAGTCAGTCATGGACATTGTCATGGCAGAACAGTGGCTGGATACTGAACTAAATTAGACATTAACTAAGTGTGGAATTTTGAAACCTGAGAATAATTTGTTATGTTACAGAGATTTACCACCTTATTAGGGAATAAAAAAGTTTTTTTTATTTTAAGTTAAAAAAGTGATGGTGATGACCCAGCAATCTCAAAATCATTTGAGGTGGGCTCAAAAAAATCATATAGGTTTTTAATTCTTTGTCATTTTAGTTTAATTTCTTTGGCAATGTGCTTGTTCCAAAGACTATGTCCTAATTAAAAAGCCCAGTGCCCTGGAATAAGAGATGGCACATGAGAATCCTAAATGAAGAAAAAGAAATAAATAAAGGGCCTGTTAAAGTTTATCCATAATGTCCATGACTGAGGAACCATCCCCCTCTTCCTTTTTGACCTATGGATATCAGTAATATGGATTGTTCCAGCACAATGAACTAGAAAAAATGGTAATATTTTTAATTTCCTCTTTTGGGGAGAAATAGATGCTTTCCCACAGAGATGTTCACATGGGTAATGCACCAACTTCTGGCTGACATGGATTGGGCCTTTATCTCAGATTTTGTGGGGATGGCAGAATAGAGCCTGATTATTTGGGAAACAATATTCATGCTGCAAATCCTAATGAGTCTTCCCGAAACAACTCATGAAGGCTCTTCCTGAATGACCAGGAGTGGAAAACAACTCAAAATTCCTATAGGCAGCTTGGCCACCCTTAGGAGTAAAGTCAGGAGCTTGGCTAACAAATCCATATTTGGTAGCAAAATCATGATTTTGCAGTAAGTTACAGATCTAATTCAGCTTTCATGAGTTTGGGTGGGCAATTGCTCCAATGTGTCTTGTGTGCTTTCTGCTGCTGCAGGAGTAAAGACAAAGGGAAGGGGAGAAAAAGATGGATTTGGGGTTTTTTTTTGCTACCAAACAGAAAATCCAATGACGTCCACTAGAAGAGCATGCACTTGTGAAAGACTGTTCTGGAGCAAATGTGGGTTGTTCCCAAGGAAAAGGTTTGGAAAAAATAGGCTTTTTTTGGAGGAGGATGATTTAGTCTAGACATTATGAAAGCTGTTTCACTCCAAGAGTGAAGGAAGTCTTTTTCCAAGATCATAGAAAAAAAAAATGCATAAATATGACTGTGTCCTCTCCAACAAGAGCAGTTTTGGCTTTAATGGGGAACTTCCCACATCTAACATGACTCATGTCATGTTTCCTACGTGTCCTGGCTGGAGGGGATCACTCTCCCATCTTTTTGTGTTGGTACATGGGAAGGCCCCAAGAGCCCTCGCTGGGTGCAAAGAATGACTGAAATACCTGCTGAGCCCATTTCTTTCCACGTTGGTGCAAGGAGAGACTGAGCAGTGGCTGAGAAGCCTCTGGACATCCTGACATCCCTTCATTTCTCTGTCTCCCAGCCCTTGGAGCAGCACTGAGCATTGCTGGTCGGCACAAAGCTCGGGAGATGTAACATGCACACACAGGAGGGGGCACGGCCACAGCATAAATGATCAAAGGGCAGAGCAGGCTGATGTGCATAAAGATGCTGTGATACAGCAGAGGAGATCCCCTCTAGCCCTCGCCGATGTTAATGCATATATTTACCTCCTGATTGACTTCATAATTAATTGACTACGCGGGGCAGATCCTTCTCGCACCTCCCTGGCTCAGCAGCAGAGTGACACGGGTGTAAAACGGAGCCACGCAGGGGATGAACGAGGCCTTTTGTCTTCATTTTCCCTGCAAGTGCAGAGAAGCCATAAGGAGCGTGTAAGGATATAAATGAGGGCAAAAATGTATTTCCTTCAATCCCCAAACTGCAGTAGGAGAATCAGCACTGAGGAGGGTTCAGGCAGTGTTAAAAAAGAAGAGGGGTTTGTATTTTCGACTCTAAGGAGGAGAGATTTTTAAAAAAATACCGTAGAAAAGTAGGGGAAATTAATACTTCCACCCCAACCCGAAGAAGGAGAAGGAGCATTTGTTATGCAAATCTTTTCATTATGGCAAATCCCGAGTGCTGATAAGAGATAAGCGTTGTTCTAGCTTTATTTCAAGTAGCTCCCTCACAGACGCGGGACGTGATTGTTGTATTGCTGCGAGAGAAAGAAACAAACACACTCATTTCCCCCTGTACATTTATTTCTCTTACTGGAACATGAATTCTGGAGCCCGCCTGAAAAGGCATTTGGTCCATTGAGGCTTGTTCATTTTACTGCTTTGTTTTCTGCTAAGGTGACATCTGCTCCTGAATGACCTTCGCATCCTTTCTCTCCACAGCCTGGCCCGGGTGGCCGTTCCTTTTATGTGCATACATTAATGTTCGGGTGAATCGCAGCTTCATGAGGTCTGTTCTTTATCCTTTTCATTTTCCCTAATCCCGGAGTCTGCAGGGAACAAAGGGCTGGATCCTCGCGGTGTAAACGGCCAGAGCCGAGCGCAGGGATTTACATCCGCTACGGCGTGACACCGGTTATCTCCAAAACCCATTCCCTGCTTTACCATCCTCGCCATCAAATTCCTTGTCCTGGTTATAATTTATTGCTTTTTCCCCTGCTTTTTGTCTGCTTAGGAGGCAGCTGTAAAATCTGTGTGAGGCAGCGACAGCTCCCATCCCAGGTACACCAGTCCTGGTGGGACACGATCCCGCTGCTGGGGGTTGTTTATGAGCAAAAAGTTGATGCCACATGAATGGCACAGGATTATGTTTTCGTCCCCATCACTGCGTTCCATATTTTTGTGGCCCCAATGCAGGATCTCTCTGCATCTATTGCTACTTTCCATGGAAATCAATGAGGTTTGCTCAGCCCTGCATTCAGCCAAGGCTCAACTCTCTGTCTGCCTCGCTATTAAATTACTTTTCCACGTGACAACGGAGCTTCCAAAGTTTGCAGCATATTTTCAGTCTCACATGCAGCTCTTTGAGCCATTTTCCCCCCTCTCCCATTGTCTCAACTGCTCTGTTCCCATCCAGTGGCTCGACACTGCAATTGGAATATTCCATTTGCCCCATCTCCCTTTGTCTGGCACCTTTGGGTTTTTTTGCATCACCACCAAATGAAATCAATTCTATAACTGATTTCTCTGCCCTGGCACAGGAATGACATGCCGACAGTTTCTGCTACAAATTCTCCTTGCTGTCCATAATAAGTTACTTAACCATTCCATTATTTCATGCCGACTCCCGGTGGGTTTTAGCTGCACAAGGCATCTTTCTGATGAAATTGGCACCAGCTTTTAAAAAATCCCAGTCAATTATATCTCCTGGGCCTCGCTCAAGACTTTAAAAAAGGTTAGTTAGGCAGGATCTTCATTTTGCACATCTGGGTGGAAAATGCACAGACATTTTTTTGCCCTCTCACATTGTTTTTTTGTATAAAATTGTTTATCAGTGGGAGAGTCAGGAGCTCACTCCGGGAGGAAATTTGGCTGATACATATGGCAAGGCTCCAATGGCCTTAATGAATGCAATGTTGATCACTTGAACAACAGGATCAGCAATATGGCACGGATGTGATAGTCCTTTTTTCCAGTCTGGGATATAAAGTACCAGATAACACTGCTGTGTCAGAGGGCAGCTCCCAATAGAGGGGAAGAACCATGATCTGAGTGTCAGATCTGATTTCTTCTCCCATCTCCAATGGGAGTTGGAATTAGATGATCCTTAAGGTCCCTTCCAACCCAAACCATTCTCTGGACTTCTCAGCAAGACTATTCCTGGAGCTAATCCAATTCTTTCTCCATTCAGAGGTATATTGAAATCCAATATTACCTATCCTGGCAAGCTTTCTGGTAACAATTGGAAACAATTAATCCCAATGAACTTTTTAAACACCAATTTCACTACATTCCTCAATGTTCTCAAGCAAGTCTTACTTGATATATTTTCTAAATGAACACTGAAATGTTCATTTAGGGGAAAAAAAATCGACTCCCTCACTTCTTCGAGGTCATATCGTTATGCAAAAACCCACATGTGCACAACTTCCCACCTTTTTAAAAAATCAAACCTAAATTTGACTTGTTCTAAGTACCTAATGGGAGCTGCAATTTCTTGCTAATTATATAATTACTCCAGATTGTTATGTAGCACTGGCAATCAAACACTTGAAATACTTTTAGCTTGAAGAAAGTAATTACGTAATTCCAGTGAATCCGTGCAAGAGAAGCTGCATTAGTTGCTGCTCCCTTTTCTCCAGTGACTCCACGTCTGCATGGAAGATGCAATGGAGAATTCCTGAGGTGCTGCAGCATGACAGAGCTCAGCCAACCTTGGCACATCACTTTATAGCAATTGAAGGCCAAGCTGGGTCTAATGTAAGGACTTCAAAGTGAAAAAAGGACCTAATTTATACAAACAGAGTGGTATGGGATTACATATATATATATAAATATAAATATATATAATATTCTGGATTTAGGAGCCTTTTTCTTTTTAAGGCTAACAGGGCAATGCCCAAGGGAGCACCCCAGCATCACAGTCCCCCAGGTCACCTCCCTGTCATAATGTCTGATGTGGTCTCAGTCCTGGGGACTTCCCAGTGGATATTTGCATGGGAAGTGTTTGCCCAGACCCAGACTGGAGTGTGTTTCATGGTGTGTCATGTNTTAGGCAGGATCTTCATTTTGCACATCTGGGTGGAAAATGCACAGACATTTTTTTGCCCTCTCACATTGTTTTTTTGTATAAAATTGTTTATCAGTGGGAGAGTCAGGAGCTCACTCCGGGAGGAAATTTGGCTGATACATATGGCAAGGCTCCAATGGCCTTAATGAATGCAATGTTGATCACTTGAACAACAGGATCAGCAATATGGCACGGATGTGATAGTCCTTTTTTCCAGTCTGGGATATAAAGTACCAGATAACACTGCTGTGTCAGAGGGCAGCTCCCAATAGAGGGGAAGAACCATGATCTGAGTGTCAGATCTGATTTCTTCTCCCATCTCCAATGGGAGTTGGAATTAGATGATCCTTAAGGTCCCTTCCAACCCAAACCATTCTCTGGACTTCTCAGCAAAACTATTCCTGGAGCTAATCCAATTCTTTCTCCATTCAGAGGTATATTGAAATCCAATATTACCTATCCTGGCAAGCTTTCTGGTAACAATTGGAAACAATTAATCCCAATGAACTTTTTAAACACCAATTTCACTACATTCCTCAATGTTCTCAAGCAAGTCTTACTTGATATATTTTCTAAATGAACACTGAAATGTTCATTTAGGGGAAAAAAAATCGACTCCCTCACTTCTTCGAGGTCATATCGTTATGCAAAAACCCACATGTGCACAACTTCCCACCTTTTTAAAAAATCAAACCTAAATTTGACTTGTTCTAAGTACCTAATGGGAGCTGCAATTTCTTGCTAATTATATAATTACTCCAGATTGTTATGTAGCACTGGCAATCAAACACTTGAAATACTTTTAGCTTGAAGAAAGTAATTACGTAATTCCAGTGAATCCGTGCAAGAGAAGCTGCATTAGTTGCTGCTCCCTTTTCTCCAGTGACTCCATGTCTGCATGGAAGATGCAATGGAGAATTCCTGAGGTGCTGCAGCATGACAGAGCTCAGCCAACCTTGGCACATCACTTTATAGCAATTGAAGGCCAAGCTGGGTCTAATGTAAGGACTTCAAAGTGAAAAAAGGACCTAATTTATACAAACAGAGTGGTATGGGATTACATATATATATATAAATATAAATATATATAATATTCTGGATTTAGGAGCCTTTTTCTTTTTAAGGCTAACAGGGCAATGCCCAAGGGAGCACCCAGCATCACAGTCCCCCAGGTCACCTCCCTGTCATAATGTCTGATGTGGTCTCAGTCCTGGGGACTTCCCAGTGGATATTTGCATGGGAAGTGTTTGCCCAGACCCAGACTGGAGTGTGTTTCATGGTGTGTCATGTCCCACAGAGCAGCAGCGACAGCTCAAGTGTAGCCTGATTGCTATTCAGCACCTCCTTCTGCACACCTGAACCAGGGCCCCACAGCTAGAGATGTCTGACCAACACAGAAAGAAAAATTCCCTTGTCCCCAACACCTCAGGGTAATGTCCCTTGACACCGAATGCTTTTAATTCAGGTGACAGGTCTGTCTCTGGGATCTCCACTGTCCTTGCTCTCTATGACAAGACACTTAAAAGATGCTTTACTCTTCAATCCTATCAATTCCTTCCTTTTCATTGCAACCTTTGAGGACAATGAAGCTGTATGTGTTTGAGTAAGAGCTGTGTGAGATCTCAACGTTTCATTAACTTCTTGGTTCAGACTTTAAGTAGATTTTGAAGACAATTATGAGGTTTCTTACAAGGAGAAGGGGAAAGCAAACACAGGCTAAAAATAAGGAATAAACCCAAGTTAAACGACAGGCTGAATATTCAAATGAATGTAAAAAGCTTGATGCTGTTCAGTTGAGAAGGACTCATTGATGTCCACTAATTTCAACAAGAACCTCCCTGCTGTATTTACTTATATATAATTTATCATGATTCAAAGACCAGGATTTATAATGGATTTTGTTTCTGACTCTACTTATATCCCATGGTCCCAATGACTCTTCCTTCTTCCTTGATTTTATTTTGGTTATTTGTTGTTGTAGTTTTGAAGTTTTTTGTAGGTTTTTTTTGTTAGACTGAGAGCAAACCCCCTAATTACAGAACCACAGAATGGTTGGTGTGACAGGAAGTTCTAGACACCATTTAGTCCAACTCCCTGCTACAGCAGGTTCACTAGAACAGGTTGCACAGCATCACATCCAGGTGGATTTCTAGTATTTCCACAGGAGACTCCATTAACTCCATAGGCAGGCTATTCCAGTGCCCTGTTACCTTCAAAGCAAAGTTTTTCCTCATATTCAGATGGAACTTCCCATGTTTCAGTCTGTGTTTCTTGCCCCTTGTCCTGTCATTGGGCACCATGGAAAGGAGTGTGACCCCATCCTATTAACACTTGTCCTTAAGATATTTACGTGCATTGATAAGATCCCAGCTCAGTCATCTCTTCTTGAGGATAAATAGGCCCAGCTCCCTCATATTTTTCTCCTAAGTGACATGATCCACAGAATCATGGAATCCCAGAATGGTTTGGGATGGAAGAGACCTTAAAGCTCATCTTGTTCCACCCCCTGCCATGGACAGGGACACACCTTTTATGAGACCACGTTGTTTCAAGTCCCTTCCAGCCTGGCCTTGGACACTTCCAGGGATGGAGCAGCCACAGCTTCTCTGGGAAACCTGTGCCAGGGCCTCCCCACCCTCACAGCCAGGAATTCCTTCCCAATATCCCATCTCTCCCTGCTCTCTGGCAGTGGGAAGCCATTCCCTGTGTCCTGTCCCTCCAGCCCTTGTCCCAAGTCCCTCTCCAGCTCTCCTGGAGCCCCTTTAGGCTCTGGAAGGGGCTCCAAGCTCTCCCTGGATCCTTCTCTTCTCCAGGTGAACCCCTCCAGCTCTCCCAGCCTGGCTCCAGAGCAGAGGGGCTCCAGCCCTTGGAGCATCTCTGTGGCCTCCTCTGGACTCTCTCCAGCAGCTCCAAGTCCTTTTGCTGTTGTTCCCAGAGCTGGAGGCAGATTCCAGGTTGGGTCTCACCTGAGGGCGCAGAGGGGCAGAATCCCCCCCTCTCCTGCTGCCCAAGCTGTGGGATCAGTCCAGGACAGGGGGCATTTTTGGCTGTGGGTGCACATGGCTGGGGCACCTGGAGCTTCTCCTCCACCATCACCCAGTGGCTCCATGTGCCCCCTCCCAATCCTCCCCCATCCCGTGTGCCTGTGCTGTTCCCGCCTTCCCTGAGGCGGAATCGCTGCTCGCTGGGATCAGCTCTTCCCACCCAGCCCGGAGCTCCATTCCCTTCTGGCACCTTCCCTTTGGTGTTGCTGCTTTTGGAAAGGCCCCCCTGCCCCACAGAACAACGTCAAAGGGGTTCACCTCCAAATTCCAGCCCACCTCCAACTCTCAGTCCCCCCTCATAATCTCTGTCTCTCTCGCTCCAGGAGCTCCATGTCTGTTTTGCATTGGGAAGCCCAGAACTGGACACTGCATTCCAGATGTGGCTGAGCAGAGGGGCAGGTGCACCTCCCCGACCTGCTGGCAAAGCTCTTGCTAATATATGCCAGGATCCCACTGGCCTCTTGGCCCCAGGGCACACTGCTGGTTAATCCCTTATCTTGGACATTCTTGGAAGAAGACAGGATGAGCTTGGAGCCTCCCTGAAGGTACTTTGCTGCAGACACTTTGCCAGATCCCTTCCTCCCCATGCCAATGATGCCATAAAGCTTATATTATATTATATAGTGTCCTAATGATTTTATAGTGCATTTAAGGCGTTACCACTCATGAGCAGAGAAGGCTCCAGGGAGACCTTGGAGCCCCTTTCAGGGCCTAAAGGGGCTCCAGAAGAGCTGGAGAGGGACTTGGGAAAAGGGATGGAGGGACAGGACACAGGGAACGGCTTCCCACTGCCAGAGGGCAGGGAGAGGTTAAACGGGATATTGGGAAGGAATTGTTGGCTGGGAGGATGGTGAGGCCCTGGCACGGGTTTCCCAGAGAAACTGTGGCTGCCCCATCCCTGGAAGTGGATTACACAGGGCTTGGAGCAACCTGGGATAATGGAAGGTGTCCTTGGCCATGGCAGGGGGTGGAATGAGACAAGCTTTAAGGTCCCTTCCCACCCAATTCATTCTAGGATTCTATATGAATTTACTGCCTCTCTCATCTGGGAAACTAAAACTCAGACAATGCCCTTCTGGGCCTGGAGACTGGGGCAGTGCCCCAAACTTGGCAGGGAAAATCTCATCCCACCCTTGAAGTCTTGATGTGACGCTCTCCCATATGTAATCATACATATATAAATAGGCTTTGAGCAGGTAACTGGAGATCTTCATGCCCATTACTGCACTGATGGGAATATTTGGCTTGGCTTCTCTCCAGCAGACTTTCACTAGTCCCTGGATTACACATATGTGTACACATAGATAGATGTATGTGTACACACCACCGTATTGTGTATACAAATCTCAATACCACTGATAATTTCAGAGCTCTGTCTTGCTGCCCTGATGAAACTAAACCCCTTACTGAAGTAGACAAGGCTTTTACTTGCACGAAAACCAAGAAGTTTAGCCTTCACTTCACTAGAAAGCATTTCCATCTAACCCAGTGAGTGCAAATCAACCTGGATAAAATACCTCTGTCATGGAGATGTCATCAGAAATGATCTGTTTTGACTCGACAGAAAACCCTCTCATATATATATACATACATATATAAATACATATAAAAAAAACCCCCTTTCATTTTCCTTGCCCCTCCTAAGCTGGGGGCAGTCCTCTGTTTAGTCATTCCTGGGGCTGAAACCAGCATGGAATGCTAAATGGATTAATTAGTACTACATCACTCTAAATTTAGACAGCTTCCTTTCAGAATTAGATTTCTTCAGGTTTATGCCATTACATTTCTTAAATGTACATTCTCAATCACATTAGCAATTATGAATACATTACATTTATTTTCTTTTTTGAAATACTTTACCGTTGTACCTTTAGGATATCAAATACACACAAGGTCCTACCCAGGCAGAAAGGTGAAGTCACTACTGCTTGTGATTTCATTGCAAACCTCATGATTTTAAAGATAATCCTGAGACTTTCTACCAGGAACTATCAGGTATCTCCTTGTATGAGGCAACCAACTTTCATTTTTGATACAAAAATGAATCTCCTGGACTTTTATCTGTCCCACCCATGGCAGGGGAGTTGGAACTAGATGATCTTTAGGATCTCTTCCAAAACAAAATATTTTAGGATTCTAGGAGTCTTGAGAAACATGGAGCATCTGCAAAAACCAGGAGATGAATAAAAACATCTGACATTCAAACTAAAACTCTCATTACCGAAGGTCATCACCTAATTCTGGGGACTGATCTCATGACTTCTCACCATTGGAAGATAACATTGCTGAAATAAATTGATATAAAACCAAATAATACAAGAAAAACTCCCAAAGGAAGGAGCAAACACATCATTCTGGAAGCAGTGGTTGGGACTTTCTCAGGCCTTGTGCTGGAGAGTTTTTCTCTACTCTCCATTCAGTGGGAAGACAACAGTGGACAACAAGAAGAGGGTTCTGTCAAGTCAAGGCCAAAGGCACTTTAGGACTGTGTGTGAGCTGTTGGAGTTTGAGATTTTGTCTAGAAAATGAACTTTTTGGGAATGTTCAGCATCTGGCTCCTCATGTGGATTCAGATGTTCAAAGCAGGGAAGGGTATATCCAGGATAAGTTCTGCCCACTTGAATCTCTGAGCTTGTGGAGCTCTCCTGGCAGTTCTGGGCATAGTGATTCCGTGGATGTCAATGGGCTGTTCTGGAGAAAATCTGGAGATTAAAAGAAATGGTGACAGAACCAGATTGAAAATATGTGAAAGTGTTGCAGGGAGTGAGGCTGGGCAACAAGAGATCAAAAATAAAAATGAGGGTATTTCCCACTCCCTGACATTAGGAGAAGGAAACAAGGAGCTTGGTCCATGGAAAAACTGTGCAGGATTGTAGCAGATGTGGTGTGCAGCAAATCAGGGTGTGGGCTTAGAGCAGGGAATGAGTTAAAAAAGCATTTCAGGGAAAAAGGAAGATCCCTGAAGAGGCTCAAGTCAGCTCTCCTGAACTCCATGGTTCTAATCTTATTTGCTGCCCAGCTTCCTCCTCACCTGATCCTGAACTCCACAACCCCGTGGTCACTACAGCCAAGGCTACTCCCAAACTTCCCATCTCCACCAAGGCCTCCCCTGAGTGTTAGTAGGAGGTGGAGCAGCACACCATTCCTTCTGGGATCCTCCACTTCCCTGTGTCAGGAAGTTGTCACCAGTGACTTCCAGGAACCTCCAGACTGTTTATTCTTGGCTGTGCTGCTCCTCCAGCTGCTGTCAGGGTAGTTCAAGTCCCTGACAAGAACCAGGACCTGTGACTTTGAGGCTGCTTCAAGCTGCCTGTAGGTCTCATCCACATCCAGCTCGTGCTCAGGATGCCTGGAGCAACCACCCACAGCAGTGTCCCCATTCCCAGTCTGTCCTTGGATCCCGACACAGCAACTCCCTCACCATCCTGCCCAAGACAGAGGTCGATACATTCCAAGTGTTGCCTCCCAGACATCTCCAGATGTCAGCTCCCTGCACTTGTGTGAGGCCTTGGATGTAGTTCCCACCACATTGTTCCCTCTCCCTCAGGCCAGGCAGGGATGGTGGCTGGTTCACCTTGTCCAAAGCTTCAGCCTGGAGGAGCCATGTCAGGGGCTGCAGTGGGATGACTGGGGACAAGGTGGGGTCACTGGGTGCAGGTGGAGCATCCTGCTAAAGCCCCAGGGTGGCAGGATGTGCCCAGGGGGTGCTCAGGGCTGCTTTCAGTGTGGGGCCATGTCTGTGAGTCCTGAATGGACCCATCTGTCCCTGCTCCCACGCCAAAGGGCTGCTTCCTGTGGGGAAGGGGACAGGGGAGTCACCCTCCATGAGTGCCTGCACTGCTGGAAGTGACAGCCTGGGGATGGCTTGGCACCCTTTGGGGCTTGGTGGATCCAAACTGGGGCTCACTGGTGCTGTTGCAACTCTTCGGTGTCATTTCCCGGTGCCCCGTGCACTCCCTCCCCATTCCATGCAGACACAGACAGTTTAGGGATTAAAATCTTTTAACTGAAAACCAGAAGAGAACAGTCAACAACATCTACATCTTCACTACATCATAAACACCCTCATTCCCTCCCTCCCAAATGCTCTGATCCCTCAAGAGGCCTAATCCCACCCTCCTGCCCCAGCCCTGCCTGTGGGAACCTTGCACTTCCCGCCAATTCTTGGCACAGATTTCTTCTGCTTCTTGCCTCTCCTTTCCAGCCTGATGCCATGTGGGGACATGCTGCCCTGGGGTGGTGGCAGATTTGGCCCTGAACCCTGCTGTGCCTCCTGAGGTTTCATGCCAGTGGTGTTGCAGTGCTTCCTGCTCAGGACAGCTCTGGAAGTCTTGGGGACACTGTGGTCAGTGGGGAGCATCTTCTTGGGCAGCCAGACAGAGGTGACCTTGTGCTGGGCGCTGGTGCCACTGGTGCCACCATGGTCCATGGGCATGGGGATGCTGCTGGGATCATTCTGGCTGGTCCACACAGACCCCAGGGAGCAATCCAAGTACCCCAGAGTCTTTTTCTGCAGCACCTTCTTATGCAGCACAGTGTCAGTGGCTGAAGTCACCCCAGGATTCCTGATGGCTTGGACATGGAGTGTGGCAGAGTGGCTGGGGGTGCTGTGACTGCGTAAGAGGATGTCACCCCTTGGGAAGGTGTCCTCATCCATGGGGACATCGCTGCTCAGAGAGATGTCACTGCTAACAAGGTGATCACTTCCTGGCAGGGTGTCCTCATCCATGGGGACATCACTGGCCACAGAGATGTCACTGCCTGGGGGAGTGTCCTCATCCATGGGAATATCACTGGCCAGTGAGATGTCATTCCCTGGGGGGGCATCCACATCCATGGGGACATCACTGCCCAGATTGATGTGACCACCTGGGGTGATGTCCAAATCCATGGGGATGTTGCTGTCTGGGGGGCTGCCACTGCCCAGGGGTGCCCTCAAGGGGTTGGCTGTGCTGGCCAGGCTGTGCTGGGTGTCCCGTGCTGGTGGCACTGGGGCCACTGCTCTCCTCTGATGCCTGTAGGGCTGTGGTTGACCCTGGCGGGCCCAGCGGTCTGCCCAGGGGTTCCTGCAGCCCCAGAGCCCTCCCAGGGCAGTTCCTGGGGAAGGAGCAATGCTGTGGTCTCTTGCCAAGGCTGGTGGAGGCAGGTCAGTCCATGCCCATGTGGAGCGGGAGCCGTAGGGGTTGGAGCAGTCACTGCTTGGAGCCATTTGCACACCTGCACAGGTGAGAGGGAGCTGTGGGGGCCTGGGGTCGGGGGGAGTCTCCTGGGACACCCACTGAGCTTCCCCAAACACAGACATCCCCCTGCCCCGCACCAGGAGAGTGGGAGCTCATGTCAGGGACCATCCCTGCAGGGTGAGCTGCTATGCCAGGGGCATGGGGTGGAACAGGGGAAGGTGAAATGGGAGAGATGGCCCTAAGATCCTGGAAAATTAACTCTGAAAGACCTTCCTTGGGTAGGTGTGGCCCAGTCAGCAACAGTTCTGCTTGTTGTGCCATGTTGAGTCCATGTGCCCCAGCTGGCAGGGGGACAGGGGTGCCGGGGGTGCCGGAGGTGCCAGCAGGACTGGAGGAGCCAGGGCAGGTCTGGAGGGGCTGGAGAGGCAGGGAATGCCAAGGGGCCAGGGCAGGTGAGGCTGCCATACCTGGCAGGGAGGCACAGGGAGCAGGGAAGGGCTGCTGCTGCCCAGGCTGCTGGCAGAGGGTGGCAGATCCTGTGAGAAAGCGCAAACGCTGGAAGTTACATCCCAGTTTGGGGGGGTCGAGTGCTGAGGGATCTGTGGAGGAGGAGGAGGAGGGAGAGGTCAAGGGGAGGAAGGGCTGTGAGTGTCTCCACAGTGCATCCCTGGGCTGCAGGCTCAGTGTGAGGCCTCACCTGTGGTGTAGGAGGGTTTGGGGGAGATGAATGGCTGCAGGAGCTGGGCCATGGGTGAGCTCCAGAGGTCACAGCGGTGCCACAGAGCTGACAGGGCCAAGGTCAGTCAGGTTTGGGGGCTGGTCAGTTCTGTTGACTGGATGCAGGTCTGGGTACTTCTCTTGGAGCGCTGAAAGGGATGGAATGTTGGGGCTCCTCTTGTTCTGTCACACAGACAGGAATGCTGGGGCTCCCCGTGTTCTGCGCCAACCCCAACAGCTTTGTCAGTTCTTTGTGGGGAGAGAAAGGGTTAACCAAGGAGCTAGAACTGCTGAATGTCTTGAGTTGGAAGGGACCCACATGGATTATCAAGTTCAACTCCTGGCTCTGCACAGGACACTCAAACAAACCCCTGTCCCTGAGAGTGTTGTCCAAATGTTCCTTGATCTCTGGCAGCCTTGGGAAGTGACCATTCCCTGGGGAGCTGTTCCAGTGCCCGACAACCCTCTGGGGGAAGAACCTTTTCCCAACATCCAACCTAACCCTCCCTTGGCACAACTCCAGCCATTCCCTTGGGTCCTGTCCCTGGTCACACAGAGCAGAGGTCAGCGCTGTCCCTCCACTGCAGGGGGGTGGAACAAGATGGGTTCCTTCCAACCCAAACTATTCTGGGATTCTGTGATATTGGGAGAGATGCCGAAGCTCTTGCTCAGCTTTATCTCACCAATGCATGGACTCAACAACGTGTGATGGGTGGGATCACTGCAGACACATCTCACACCACACATCCAGCAACTTCACAGTGTCTGTCAGTGGGCACTGAGTGCCAGAAAGGAATGTTGTTCTTTGAGTAAACACAATGTCCTTGGACTTCAGCAAAGCATTTAAATTAGCCCCATCTAACACCACAATGTCAGTGAAATCTCTTTTAATGGATTCAGCCCAGGAAGATCTCACAGAGGAGAATCGCTGTCAAAAGGAGGGATGTTTATGAAAGTTTGACGTAGATCAAAACAAGGTCTGACACCCTTCCACATTTTTCTTAGTCCCTGGGAAATAAATTTAGAAGCACTGCTGATGAATGGCCCAGGTATCCCTTAGATTTACAGCAGTCACAGGGGGGAAGGGACAGCTGGTTTTACTGCACCCTAATCCACAATTAAATGTATTAAGGACAAACCCCCCAACTGGAACCCACAAAAAAGTGAATTCCTCTTAGAAATCCATGGCTCTGGAGAGGTGTTTAAGTTCAAGAAATGGTGAGGGAACAGGGGCTGTTGTGGGACACACCACTGTGATAAATCACAAATGTGATGCTTGGAGGCACACACAAGGGAGCTGGGAAGGGGTCAGCTTCTCCCAGTCCCTCTTGGTTTGGGTAACCTGGACATTTGGGAGAGCCAGAGGTTGTCCTTGGCATGGTTGTATTCCTGCTGGATTGCTGTGCTCAGTTTTGAGAGCAAGGAATAATCAGGACCCTTTTTTTGCTACCATTTCAAAGACTTAACGCGGATGGATTGCAAACTTCAGGAAATCAATGTGAGACTTCAGGAAATCAATGTTTTCACTTTTTAAACAAAACACAGCATGTTAATGATCTTGGGGTGTATTTTCAGTGCAAAGGCATTTCTTCATGGCACATCCCAATGTTCCCATGCCGCAATCTCAGTACCTCCACTGTTCCTGTATTCAATTCTCTCCCCTAATATGGAGATACAGGAGCTGTCTCAGCTGTACAGGGTGTCAGAAGTCCCTCCCTGAGCTGGTCTTCACTTGAAATGCCTTGAAGAGGGTGAAAAAAGAGGCACCTTGCTGCAGGGAGACCATGGACTTTGGAAGCAGGACAGACTTGGAGAAGGCTACGTACAACTCCTCAGCATCCACTAATCCTATGTCTTTATTTTTATGAGAGGGGAGATGTGAACCTCCTGTAGTCAGGAAAATGAGGCAGAGAGACACTGAAAGCAAGACTCACAAAGGGATATGGATAGAACTCATGGAACTCAGAGTTGCATTAGAAGTGCCATTCTTAAATCTGGTTTATCAGAGTCATGGCCAGGTTGCTGTATAACCTTGGAGTCATTGATGGTTAGAGATGATCAAATTAGTCGTATTGGCATCCCCAAATATTCTACACTGGTATATTAAACAGCATCAGGGGATGCTATTATGCATCAAACCTGTCATGATTTAGGCTTTAATTTTCCTCCATCAATCTCGTTTCAAAGATTCAATCTGGTAGGAAGGTTTTACCAGGTCAGGACCAGCAGAAAACAGAGCATTGGAGGACTGGTTTTATTTCATTAATTCTGGGAATTGGTTTCTCTGGCAGGATCCTGGATACCAGGGATTTATGCCCTCCTTTCTCTGAAGAGTTTGAGCCCCTATCTTTCTGCAAAGCTCTTTGGCTGTGATCCCAGGATGGGGTGTAGATGCATTATCTGCCTTCATTGGAAGCTTTTCAGCTCTACTTGGCATTTAAATATTAAATTAGAGGAAACATGACCCTTTAGCTGAAAGGGGGAGGCCCAGGTTTTGCCTGTGTTAAATGGTCAGCATGTTCCCTGGCCTAGTTTTGGTCTGCACCAACTAACACTGACCCAAAAAATCCCCAGGCACAGCCAAGGGCATAACATGAACCAGGGGTCATTCCCAGTGAATGGTGTGGACGTGGCCACCCTTGTTTTGGGACAGGGAGCTGATTGTACCACTTGGCCTCAGGGCAAAGAGCCATTCCCTCACCTTGGCTCAACCCCGCTCAGTTTGTTTGTGGGAAGGAAGGCCAGGGATTTATGGATGGAGCAAGGATTGGGTCACAGGGCTCTCCCAGCAGCTCCAGCCCCCTATGGCACATTAGAGACCCATCTCAACAGCTTTAGCAGAAGGAGGTGAAAGCATTTCCTTCCTGAGAGGGAGAAATGGGAGGACCAACCTGCTCCACGCAGGAAAGATCTTGCTTGTCCATCCCACGAATGCTTTGATGAGTGGATGTGTAAGAACAGCACTTATTTGCTGACTTTGGAAAAAAAACCACTTCTTTTTTTTCATGAAAGCAGTCTCAAGTACCTGGACTTCAAAACCTATAAGGGGGAAGGTCCTTATATATTACATGGACAAACAAGTGTCTTTTTGATGCCACAGAAAAGCTGCAGAGGCTTGTGCTGTCCATCCCAGCCCCAGTGCAGGGCTCTCAGGAGACACAGCACACTGAGGTGCTCAGACAGCTCTTGCTCATGGCTCTGTGGTCCAGAGGCATGCCAAGTTCCCTTTGAAAATTTAGTCCTGATGCTGGAAAATTTCGTCACAGATCTGTGGTCAAAGGAGGTTGTGGCCTGAGTTCTGTGTGTGTGTGTCCCAGTCATGGTGTTCAGATCTCTTTTGTGGTAAAGCTGGATATAGAAGTAGAGATGGATGTGAATACATCTATTATTTACACAAATATTTACACTTCTTTTTATTGGACTGTAGGTAAACACATCTATATAAACTCATTTTCACCCCAAAAATCCTTGAAACATTAAAGTCAGTTCACAATAAAGAGCAAATAGGGAAACGTTTCTTTTTCAAAAGATTTATTACACATAAAACTTGAGAATACAGCAACTTTGCTGTGGCTTCACTTGACTCATACCCACCTTGTGACTAGAGGTGGAAATGGAGCCCAACACCCTCCCAGAGCTGTGTGTGTCACATGTTAAACACACCCACAACACCCTATTTTTTCCAGTCTTGCACTTGCTGTTTTATATCCCATATTTAGGGTCGTCTTTCCAATCAACCTCAGCAAGGGTTGGAACCTTATTTGCCACCTGAGATTTAATTTTCTGCCTCTTTCTTACATCAGTAAGTGAATCTTTGATGTTCTCTCTTCTGCAGCTTTATCTTTGGCTGGATTGTACTACCTTGGGAACACGACTACCTTGGAACAGAACAGCATTGATGCAGGGACTGTCAGTCAGGGAGAAGTCAATCTTGTTCTTCTTTTAATCATGTGGGCTTTCCCCTTTCCAATTCTTGGTGACTTTCCTCCTACAGGAAATGAGTAGGATCTTCTGGCTCTGACTATTATAACGTTTTACCACATGTGTTCTCTTTTGTTCCTAATTTCTCTTAAAAATTAACTGCCTGGGTTGCTTTTCCCATGTTAACGCTGGTGAAAAAATAGATTTTTATTTCTCCTTCAGTAGCTTGTGACAGATCTTGAAACCTGTACTCATTGTGCAGTTACCCATTGTAGTGGGTATTTTTACTGTTTCAGGCAGTAATTAATTTTATTTATCCTCTCGATACTCCTTGCCTTTGCAAGAGGAAAAGTACTGTGTGTTTGTCCCCACTTCAAGTGATGTTTTATAGAGTCACAGAATGGTTTGGGTTGGAAGAGACCTTAAAGACCATCTTGTTCCACCCCCTGCCACGGGCAGGGACACTTTCCACTATCCCAGGTTGTTCCAACCTGGCCTTGGACACTTCCAGGGATGGGGCAGCCACAGCTTCTCTGGGCATTCTCTTGGGCGTGGAAAATTTGGATTCACCCAAGAAAACACTGGAAAGGCATTGCAATGCTACCAAACACACACATGGCTCCAGCACCCCCTTGGGGTTTCACCCCAAGATTTTCTTCCCTCCCCGGTGCCTCTGTGGCATTAACTGGAACCCCATCCCAGACGAGGGCACGGAATCATGGAATCATTAAATTTGGAAACGACCTCCAAGACCATTGAGTCCAACCTGCGACCGATCCCCACCCGCACACTGAGTGCCACATCCAGTCATTCCTTGGACACTTCCAGGGACGGGGACTCCACCACGTCCCTGGGCAGCCCCTTGCAGTGCCTGACCACCCTTCCAGTGAAGAAATTCCTCCTGATGTCCAACCCGAACCTCCCCTGGCTCTGCTTGAGGCTCCGTCCTCTCATCCCATCTTTTATCCAGAATGTGGCACGGAACATTTTCCGTAATGCTTTGCATGGCTGCCTGGTTTTAGCAGCTCATCATCTTGCAAGTGCTGCTAAGTGCACGTTCCAGAGCCATAATCAAGGTAAAATCCTGCTTTTAATTATACCCTTTGCGACACGTTGGAATCAGCGGCGTCGCGCGGCCACGTCGGAATTCTCAAATGGGGAAACTGGGAAAAGGTAAGTGAAAGGAATTTGGTAAAACTCTCCTGCTCTTTTGGAGGTTCAGCAATTGAGTTTGGTTTTAAGGAACTTTTGCTGAGGGGAAAATTTGGCCTTTTTGCTCTCTTTTCTTGTCTTTTCTAATTAATTTTTTATCTTTTTGTTCCATAGGACATGCTGGTTTAAAAAAAAAAAAAGGCTGAATGTCAAAACTAGTAAAAGCTAACTTTGAAAAGCCAAGTAATAATTCATTTAAAATCAGCATCAAACCTGTGCCTCTCCCTACTGTTCTCCATAAACTCCTCCAAAAATTAGGTGTTTCAACAAGAGCAGTTAATTATACAGACATAATGTGGAGCAAGACATTTATAAAATCCCCCAATGATCAGAGTATCACACAGAATTTGCAATTAAATGGAGAAATATTCTGGATTTCTGGTTGTGCATTGCACTGTGGGTGACAATCTTATAGGTGCATATAATAAAACTGTTGTGAAAGGAAAGAAACACCCCTAGAAGAGCAGATGATGGGAAAACACATTGTGATCCCAGGGTAATACAAACCTGCACTGATTCTTAATCAGTATCAGATGAATTAAATAGTTTTACACTTTCCTGTTTTGCAGTGAGACAACTGCATATTGTCAAACAACTGCTCAGCTTAATCAAAGATAAAAACATCCAGTAATTATTTCTATCCACAAGAAACTTGGATTAGAGTAAAGCCATAAAATAAGGGAGTTGTCTCACTTGAAAAGAATTGGTTTTTCGCATGCAGAAATGTGACTTTTCCTTTGAAAAACATGTGGTGTGGGTCATATCTGAGAAAATATTCATGCCCCTTTCTTGTCTGTTTGGTGGAAGATCCCACATATTCTCCATACTTGGTCTATGAATCCCATGTTAATGCCAACACAGATAAAAAATGACTCTGAAAATCTGAGGAAAACTTCTGGGAGCTAAGAAAGACCATCCCTATTTCTCCAGGCTTGCAGAGAAGTTGAAATCTTTCACAGTATCCAATGGAGACACAAAATTTGTATTCAGAACAGGCTTCAGAAGTGACAGCGAGATTTTCCAGCGGAGATTTCCTCAATTAACCCCAAGACATGCAAATTGGCATTTTTACTAATATTCTCCAAGGTCTCAGGCTTGTGATGAGCAGAGCAGTGTCTCTCATTAGCACACCTGTACCAGCTCTGCAGGAAGCACAGGCATCTCCCACATTGGAATGTTTTCCAACCCCATTCCCAAGTCAGCAGCTCCACTCTCCTGGGACAGAGAAGACGATGCCCAGACCCCACCAGAGCCTTGTGCTGCTTCAGAATGTGCAGATCAACAATGGCACTGGGTTTGGGGGCAGTCACCTCCAAAGAGTAGGACTGAGAAAAGATTTAATCCCCTGAAACATCAGCAAATCCAAATATACATGGTAAAAAATACATAAAATAATACAAAAGATATAATACATAACATATATAGTATTATAGAATCACAGACTCACAGAATGGTTTGGGTTGGAAGGACCTTAAAGATCATCTCATTCCACCCCCTGCCATGAGCAGGGACACTTCCCACTATCCCAGGGTGCTCCAAGCCCCATCCAACCTGGCCTTGGACACTTCCAGGGATGGGGCAGCCACAGCTTCTCTGGGAAACCTGTGCCAGGGCCTCCCCACCCTCACAGCCAAGAATTTCTTCCTAATATAATAAATTTCCTACAATACGAAATAAATAATATTTAATACAGGATAATTAAAAAAATATATAAAATACAATAACATAAAAATTCTATATAAAAATGTATTTGCAGGGTTTATCTTGATCCAGTTCTGTGGTCTGGCTCACCCCATGGCCATCCAATGGTTTGGGGTGGTATAAAGGGAGGAATGATTTGGTAAATACTATGGCGATTATGGTGATTTAAAGTGTCCTTTGCAGGGCTGATGTGCTTGACACCTTTATTTGGTCTAAATCTCACAGGGATTGGGGACAAAAGGATTTCTGTGTTTTCTCAGTGGACAAACACTAGAAGGGACCTTAAAGATTTATCAGTTTCCACCCCCTGGGCTAGGTAGGGACACCTTTCACTAGTCCAGGTTGCTCAGAGCCCAGTTTTAAGGGTCATTAAATGAAGTGGATTAGAAACAGGAGCTCCCACTCTCCAGGAAATGTCCTTTCCTTGATAAGAGTCCAAACTCCAGCTCCCAGCAGTGAAGTTGTCCTGACCTTCAGCTCATCCCTCCTGGTGTACAAGTGTCCTGGTGTGAATGTAAAGGATGGTGGTTGTCTGGAAACTGAATCCTGGCCAAGAATTGTGTCTTGTGGAGTGAAGGTTACAATGGAAGGTGAGAAACACACAGTCAGAAGCACTGAAGATCATTTTGGGCAAGAGCCAAGAGCAGGACAACAACAGAGCTGCTCCTCGAGGGCTTGGCCAAGGTAGTGCCTGAGGTGTCCTAAAGGAGACAGAGATGTTGTGGGTGTGGGAGATGCAATAAAAAGAGGAAAATTCATGTACACTGGATAAATACAACAAGTGAATGTTTAGATACCTGTGAATAAATACATGTAATCATCAGAGAAGGAGTTCCTTGTGCAGCCCAGGATCATCATGCTATTATCAAAGAGATGCTCTGCAGGAGAAGCCATAATGTGCTGAGCTTCAGCATAGTCATAGGAACAAGGAACCAAAAATATCACCAGCACAGTCTTGGATTTGAAAAGGAGCCCTATGAAAAATGAGGCGACTTGTTAAAAGGAAATTAGTACGAGCCACGGCCGGGTGAAATGTTTGCAAGCAGCACATATTGTTTAAAGACACCATATTAGAAGCTCGGAGAAGATACTTGGAGTGTATCAAAAAAGACTTTAAAAAGACCAGAAGAAAGCTACAGTAATTAAAGATCAGAGCGAAGGAGGCTATTACAAGTAAGAAGACTTCGTGTTCAAACATGGAAAAAATAGAGAGCGTATATTCTATTAAAAGGTAGACTAAAAGATTTGAAGAACTGCTTTCTAAGAGAATGAACAAATTACCAATCCTTTTCCAAACACAAGTGGATTAGAAAAACTGCCAGGCAGTGTGGAAGGCCAAGAGAGGAGCAGGGTGTAAAAGAGTAACTTCTCATCCACAGGCCATAGTGTAGGGATTGAGGAACACCAAAGACACTTGAAGGGTCTGTACAGAGGAAATGGCTTGTAATTATGGCAGAGGACAGAAATGGCAAGTGCATGAGGTTGGGGAAGAGTCCATGTGGGTTTTGGAGGCTGAAGTCTCAACAAAACTGCCTGAGCCATTCACCAGCACCCAGTACATTAATGTGGGTATGAGTGTATGTGATCTTTGGAAGGCCCTCACCAAAAGCTACAAAAAACAAGCTGCCATGGGCATGAGATGGTATAAAAAGTAGTCCAGGTACTGGCACACATTGCCCAGAGAAGCTGTGGCTGCCCCATCCCGGGAAATGTTCAAGGCAGGTTGGATGGGGCTTGGAGCAACCTGGGATAGTGGAAGGTGTCCCTGCCCATGGCAGGGGGTGGAATGAGATATCTTTAAGGTCCCTTCCAACCCAAACCATTTATAAACCTAAGATTGCTTTGCAATCTGTAGATCATGGTGCCTCTGCACCTTGGAAAATGCGGGGAGGGAGAGGTACCTGCAGACTGACACTGTAAGGGGACAAGCAGAGAATAATTATAATTCCAGAGTTAAAGGATCAGAGGAAACACCTGAGCTGCAGGTTCACCACAAGCCAAGAGCAGGTTCTGGGGAAGCACCACGGTCCATTTGTCTGAGTCTCCAATTTTTCTACAAGTGCTTATGAGTGGTTTCAACAGAAAGAGGAAACTCCTCAGTGGAGTCCGTGCCATCCTGCCAAGGCTGGATCCAAGTTCCAGTGAGCCTGAGCGGAGGCTGCAGAAGACCCAGACACAAAAACCCTTTGCAAGGCTTGACTCAGCCTTTGTATAAACTGAGTATAAGGGAAACAAGAAGATCAATCCTTCCTCCAGCCCCAAATGTCACTTGGATGTGTTAGCACATGTCCTGTCTGCTGACATGGTTCTGTAAAAGCCCCCAGGACGGAAACTCAAGGTGGATAAAGGGAAAAGCTGCTGCCAGTGCTCCTGTGCCTTGGAACTCTGAAACCTTCTCCCTTCCCCATCTGCTTTTTTAATGGGCACAAAACTTCACCATGTTTTCATCTGGAGGGTTGGGAAGGGCAGGAGGAGGAGAAATGGTGGGTTTGCAGGGGTGGTTATTCTCTCTAGTGACAAGCTGTATTTGTCTTTGGGGAAAGGTGACTATTGAGTGCCTTTGTGACATCAAGATTGATCTCGGGATGTTTAAAATGATAGGAAAAATGCATTTCCCATTGACTTCTCTGGGAGCAGCTTGCACAGTTCTGCAAGCAGATGGCATGATGTATATTAAATTATCACTTATGTCGGGGGGCTTATTTTAAGGATGGAAGTGTCGTCTCTTGGTATTTGTGCCAGAACTGCTCATCCCCAAATCAGGAGTTTTGTATCCTTCCTTCAAAAATATTTGAAGGAACATGCCCTTCCCAAAGAGAGGTAAAAACTGTGTCATCTTCTTCTTCTTTTGCATCTTTTAATGAAAAGGAAAAGCAATTTTAAAATCCCCTTTATGAAAGAAGAGTCCAAATTGGTGCCAACAGAACTAAAGGCAAATGTCCCCCAGATTTCATTGTAAATCTCCTCCACTTGGGTGAAGGTTCACACTGAGGAACAGTGACAACATGAATAAGTAGTGCAAACAAGACTAGCAAAGCCCAAAAAGTCTAAAGCAAATGCTGATTCATCAACAATATTTATAACCTTCCACACTCAGAATAGAAGATACCAAGGGACTGCAATTACTGAGATGTGACAAATGTTGAATGTTTAATGACACTTTGTTGTCCAAGAATGTTGCTGCTGAAAGTCACAACCTTTGTTTAATCAGTGTCCATTGGTTTTAAGTTATGCTTTGTACACGCTGTCCATAAAAAATACTGCTACTGGCACCAAAAGAGTTATGCTTGGTTTTGCAGCTCTCCATATCCCGTTTTTCCCTGTTCTACTCTTCTCCCTAGTCTGGTTTTATAATAGACCACTCCTCTGTGGTGCTTGCAACCCTTTTACACTCATTTTGGTGCCTTATACCACACAATTGTCAAAACACTCTTCTGTGGATGATCTGCACTTTAATCCTCTTCAGGCCACTCTTTCTAAATCAGCCTCGTAGTTCTACCCCATGACCATGAAAAAACAAACTCAATAAACAACACCTGCCCTGGGCTCATTATGGCCTTCACAGAATCCCAATGGTTTGGGTCGGACGTCGTTTTTTAAAGGTCATCTACTCCAACCCCTGCCACAGGCAGGGACACCTTCCACCAGAGCAGGTTGCTCAGAGCCCCACTTTGGGATGTTCTGTCTCATCTGGAATGTCAGTTCCTGCAGGGCAGAAGAGGAGACAAAGTCCCACTGATTTCCCTGGGACTAAAATATCTCCATACCAATTTCAATACCTAAGGATCTTTGATGATTGGAAGTGTCCAAGGTCAGGTTGGACGGGGCTTGGAGCAACCTGGGACAGTGGAAGGTGTCCCTGCCAGAGCTGGGGGGTCTTTCAGGTCCCTTCCAACCCAAACCATTGTGTGATTCCATGATCTGGACCTGTGCCTTCCTGTACAACACCCTGCACAGCAATTCCAATAAAACATGGAACCAAAAGTCAGAACATCCCGTGGATGATTAAAGGTAATTTAATGGGCAGTCAGATAGATTTTACATATGCTGTTAATTTATTTTCCTCCAAACAGAATATTACCTGGCATTTAATTTCCCTCAAGGATCCAGCTGTCAGGAAATGTCCTGATATTTTTGTTTAAAGCTGAGAAGCATTTCAGGTCTCTCTTAATCCACTTTATTATGATTTTTCCAATGAAACTATCTCAAATACTCAACCTTTCCATTTAGATCAGCACCTGAGTGCATTTTCCCAAGCAGTGACAGGCTGTGCTGCTGATCTATTCCCAGAAGAGCTTTCTGTGCTGCTATTCAATAATCACTGTTATTGCTGGATGCCACAGCAAGAACAAGATATCTGTGGTCAAAGCCCTAAAAATTTCTTATCACCTTTAACGAAACACCGGGTTTATTTTATTTTTACACGTTTTCTTATGCAGGAAGGTGAGGAAACAGCTGATGTTTCATAAAGATCATCTTGTTGGAGAACAGTAAGTGCCTCGTTCGCAGGATCTGCTGTTGCAGTGGAGAAAGGAGCCCACGAGAGGGCTCAGGGAAGCAGCCCTGGACCAGCATCCCTGGGAAGATGCTGGGCAGGGAAAAGCAGAGCCCTGAGGGAAAGCTCATCTCTTCAATCACATTCACCTTAAAACATCTCATCTGGGGCAAGCCAATAAACAAGCAGTGCAAACAACATCAGCTTTTATTAGCACGGGTAGTATCATGCATGTATTTTTAATCTTTTGCCTGTGTATTTCTTACAAACTTTATTAATACCAGGGAATGCTGCTGCAGGGAATATACGAGGGCACTTAGAGCTGATGGAGCTCCCTCTCAGTTTTATGGTGCTGGCACAGCAGGCTCTGCTGAGCTCCACATGAGCACATTTATAAAAAGCTTATTACAGCACATAGCATGAGAGTTGTTGGTTTTTTTCTTCTTCTTTTTTTCTTTTCTTTTTTTTTCCTGAACTGGGAACCAGCACCATTAAATCTGATTATTTCCTTTAGTAGGGCAGCGTAAGCAACTCTGTCATTTGTTTTTATAAAGTCATCAGTGCTGCTGCATCCAAAGCAGCACTGACTGGTGAGGCCAAGGCACTGCAATGCATTAAAAACCACCAGCAGAGAAGGGTTATGGTGAGTAATTTTTCACCAAAACCTATAACTGACTCCATTATCTATTTTTTAATAATTTCTTATTATGGGAGATTATAAAGGAAATCCACTTTTTCCTTGTATTTTCCAGTTAAATCCCCCCAGTACCTCCAGCAGAGCAGTTGCCTCAGTGAAATGTTCCCCCAAAGTAACACTTTACATATTTTTATGCTTATTTCTTCACTAATATCATGCTTATTTCTTCTCTAATGATAATTTAAATAAATAAAAGTCATTAATATACTTTAGACACCTGTTTGGATTTATGTGATTTGGAAGAACTTAAAAAAGACAAAAAGTTCAGCAAATAGGAATTTGGGGGTCAGTCATTCTCAGTAAGGGAGGGAATAAATTTTGAAACTATGAGATCAGTAAGGAAAATCTGGAGTGGGGACTGTAAAATACTACTTAGGATGGGGAATGTGAAGGATATTGTGATAAAGAATCAATTTGTTTTGGAATCTTTAGTCAAAATGCAATATGAAAAACATTTTCATGGGGTTGAAATTTGCCTTAAAATTCTTCACTTTTTCCTTGGTAAATAAAAGAAAAAATGCTTATAAAGTCAGTCCTGCAAAATGAGAGTTCAGGCTGATAGAAACACAGAAATTCCCAAATGAACTGAACAGAACAGAAAACATTTATTGAGAAATTTCTTACCAAAATTACAGTTTTACCAAGAGAAGGGCTGTGTCATGATGGCCTCCAAGTAATGAAATCTGTATTAAAATGTCAGATTTTAGGCAAGAATGATGCTAATGACCATCTCACCTGATGTGGCCACTTGATGGGCCCAGGAATTTCCCTTCTCATGGACTTGCACTTGACCTGCAGAGAGTATTTTGTACCACAGTGGGAAATGCTGATTTAAAACCCCCAGGGCTGAGCCTCAGCTGCTGGGAACGTCTTTATTTCCAGGAAATGTATGAAGTTGTGATCTACAGATATGCAAAGTAATCCTAGAACTATAAATGGTTTTGATCAGAAGGAACCTTTGGATATCTCCAGTCAAATCACAGAATCCCAGAATGGAAGGGCCCTTAAAGCCCATCTTGTTCCCCCCCCTGCCGCGGGCAGGGACACCTTCCACTATCCCAGGGTGCTCCAAGCCCCATCCAATCTGGCCTTGGACACTTCCAGGGATGGGGCAGCCACAACCTGGGCTTGTGTGGGGACTGGTGGTAACACTGGACCTTGAACTCCAGTGAAGGAAAGAGAGAACCAAAGGCTCTGCCTGCAGTCCTTGCCCTGCTGCATTAGCACTTTCCCTCCCTCCATAATTGCTACAGAAAAATAAAGACCCTGTGTGGAGAGGCTCCTTGTATCCTGGTTTCACTTGCTCCCTGGCATGTAGGGTAGACTCTGTTCTATTTAATTGCCCATTGTTTCTGCCATCCCTCTGTCAATCCCAAAGCACTGCATTATTCTGAGGTTCAGTGCTGATGGCTCCTCGATGTCAGCTCCATTTTTAGTATAATTTATGTAGCTTAATCTGTACCTCAATGCTCATCCACATCCCAAATGGAAGGCGGATGAATGACTGATTCATCTTCCCTCCTCTCTCTAGAAACTGCCTCACATCCTTCCCGTGACTGTTTCATCACCTCTGCTGTCCTTCTGGGGGAACAGACACAGCTGGTGAGACAGGAATCCAGGTTTCTTGATTCCAAAAACAATTGTGGCACTTAAAGTCTCCAGTTCCCTTGATTGAAAACCCTTAGAAACAGTTCATGGCCTTTTCGCTAAAATTGGGGAACCAGTGGGTTTGTCTGGATGAACATTTGGGCTTTTTCAAAGATCTTGTTACCTGACCAGTGACAAAAGGGGATTGCAAAGAGGTTTTGACATGTCAGCATCAGTCCTGAGCTCCGTGAGGGCCTGAGGGAATGGCTGGAGCTGTGTCAAGGGAGATTTAAGGATATTGGGAAAAGGTTCTTCCCCGCAGGGTGGGTGGGCACTGAACAGGCTCCCCAGGGAATGGGCACTGCCCAAGGCTGCCAGAGCTCCAGGAGGGTTTGGACAATCCAGGGACAGCGTGGGATTGTTGGGGTGTCTGTGCAGGGCCAGGAGCTGCACTGGATGATCCTGATGGGTCCTTTCCAACTCAGGAAATTCTGTGATTCTGTGATTCATTATTTGACATTTTTATCAATTATTGGGAAGAACATGAAAAATGATTTCTAACTGTTGCAGCAGCAATAGCAACAAAGACAGAGACTGGAACAAGTCTGTATTAGTGATTTAAATGGTGCCAAAGACCAGGCATAGAATACAATTTTCTATATATCTGCCACAGTCACCTATATATTTCTATACATTGATAATAAATTCCTTGGGAGCCCTTGGGAGTCATAGCAATAAAACCTCTGAGGCCGGAAAGTCCAACACTGCCCTTGGATAGATGAATATAAACCCAAGAAACCAGATTCATTGGCACTTGCTTGGTGTAAGCAGCACCAGAATTCTGTATTCCTTATTCACATCTTCATCAAAGAGGGAAAAAAAATCAGGAAATACGTCACATGAAAACCTGGAGAGGGTCCAGGGATGTGCAATGACTCAAGAGAATTAGAAAACATACTTGACTGTGATGAACTCCCAGAGTCCTGTTTATCTTGTTTTGAGGGATGACTGCAGCCTCCAGCAGTAAGTCTGGATAACAAAACCTGGATAAAAGCAGGGAAGATAAGCTGAGCTGTGACGGGTGGGAGCTGAAGCCAACCTAAAAATAAGGTGCATATTTTTAACAATAATCAAGCACTGAATAATCCACTAAAGCCTGTGGAGGATCTTCTTCCACTGCATGTTTTCAGATAAAAAAGAGATTGAATTGCCAGGAGATGCAGAGTGCAGCACAAACCTGCCTCCCCAATCCATGGATTACCACGGAGATGGTCACACAGGGCTTTATCAGTTTCAAGATATGGCAGATTTTGTTACATGGGAAAAACACATCTATTCCAAACCACAAAGACTAGGAAATTTAACTCTGAGGGATTATGGACAGGAAATATCAGGTCCTGGAAAAAAATGGTGTCTATTTTGAGCAAGTTCCTAGGATTGATGAGTAGGAATTTATGCAAAGCCCCGGCTGAAAGGAGACAGGTAAACCCACATCCCTTTTTTTCCTGCTTTTCTCCTCTGTTTTCCCATCTTCATGCTGGTTTCCCAAAGATTTTTAGCATATGCCATAAAATTGCTGTGCTGGGAATACTGTGATAATTACATGGGAAGGCAAGTGCCTTAAACCAGGCTTTTTTCCTGATATACTTCTTCATTCAATCAATATGTTGGTACATAAGAAATCTGTGTTTAAGAGTGAAACATAGTATACTATAAATTAAAAATAATCATGTTGTACTGCCTGCTGGGACAGGTAAATCCATGCCAAGAAAACTTTACGTAAAGTTAAGGAATAATTTCAGAATCTCCCACCCAGACCTCACCCCTTGGAACGGGAGGAGTGAATATCCAACACTTCACTGAAATATAAGCAAGATTTATCTAATTTAAACAGTATTCTGTTTCCATGGAGCCCACAAGCACTAAACCCTTGTGAAAATCAGTTTTTATTTGTTAAGTGGCAAGATGGCTTATTACTATTTAATACTTTGGTTTCAGTTACGAGGCGGGAAGGGAGTGTGTGAAGTGCCACAAGGACAGGGAATGTTTCCTGCTCCCAACAGCTGGAATTTTACAGCATTGTCACTGTCACTGTCACTGCTTTACCCACTGCTTTCACTCCAATCCCCCCGCCCTGCTCTGTGTTTTCAGCCTCACAAATGAAGCTGAAGCGATGGGTGACAAAGCACTTTTTTCCAAGAAGAATTAATGTACTGGAAAGGACACCTATGATTTAAGAGATAAACACACAAAACGGTGGCAAGTGGAGGACATTAACCAGTGCATTTTTTAGAACCACATTGTTGGCAGGTATTTGTGGTGAAAGTGAAGAGATGGTCAATATAAAACCAGTGGATGTCGTTCATTTTTAGGGGTTTCTTACAAATAAAGAGCTGGGAAATGACAATGTGACCCTAAATGAGAGACCAGCTAATTAGGTGAACATGCTTTAAATGAAATTCTCCCTTTGATATTGAGCATTTCTGGTTCTTACTAACTTGTACTGTCAAAATAACACAGTCATTTATCATATATTCACTCATTATTCAGTTTATGTTATTAATTATGTTATTACAACACTTTTTTGAGGTCCTCTCCACTCCTGATCTCAATGAATTTAGCTACTAAAATTTAACAAAATGTAAAAAACTGTCTGTAATCTTGAGACTACACATGCTCAGAGAGGTTGTTGTCACCTTCCAAACACAGTGAATCTCAAAGCAGACGTGGGACAATTTGCCTCTCAGGTTCTCAACTGAATTTTTAATTTCGAAGAAAGTCTGACTCCTGAAAGATGAATTTCCTGCTTCTCTAGGAGCACCTGGGAATCCTTAATATTGCCATAAATACCCAACACCTTTATAAATGTGAATTAAATTCTAGCCCTCAAGTATATTGTGTCTGAATAAAACCCAGCTTGATTAGGAACTGCATCCATCACAGACCATTTCTTCAGACAATTCTCTCACTTTCCTCTCAGACTAGGTATTAATCTGTCATTTTATCATCTTCTCTCAGTTCAGCCAACAACCAAACTTCTTCAAAACCCTCCAGATGAATTTTGCAATTAATTTCTATCCTGTCCTTTGGGTTGGAATGAGATGAGCTTTAAGGTTCCTTTCAACCCAAACCACTCTGTGATTGTACAAATATCTGTTGTATTATCCCCAAAAACACAGTGTGTATTTTTCACAAGTACTTATACGCCGTTCACTTTTTCTCTGCGTATTTTTATTGCAAACATTGGTGCAGACGCTTCTCCCTGGAAGTTCATGTTACTTGGAGCATCTTCATGCAAAAAGTACTTTGCAAGATTGGGATGATACATGGGCTAAACATAACACAAGAGTGTGCTTGGAAAATTAACATCCAGAAAAGTCATGGGGAAAAAAAATAATATTGGGAGTTGGAATGAGACGAGCTTTGAGGTCCCCTTCCAACTCAAGCCATCCTAGGATTCTTTGACTTTACAATAAAGCACATTATTGCACGAAGAGTCTGTGTAGAGTGTTTTCCCAGACATATTTGCAAAATCCGGGAGCATGGACAAGCCAGAAGGTGGATGTAACATAGATGAAGACGCGAGATGGATGAGACATGGATGGGCACGCACACAAAAATCTCTTCCGGGGCTGAGCCATGAACAAAAAATCGGGAACAACGGTGCGGATGCGCTCCAGAGCAAGCAGCATTCCACGCTCGTGTCCTGCAGGACCATGGAAAGCGCTATTTCAGGATGAAAAGTCCTGGAGAACACGGACGGGTGGTGGGGGCGCCCGTGAGGGACCGTGAGGGAGGTGGGGG
>WEIV01009533.1:274986-312351 GCA_013390005.1 Calyptomena viridis
GAGAGGCGGGTGTTAAATGTTCTGGGAAACGTGTTTGTGTCGTGGTTTGTCCGCGCGGTGACGGGTCTAGTGTGTCGTAAGAATAGGAGTGAAAGGATTGCTGGAGCAAGCAGCGAGAGCGTGTTTGTATCTGCGGCTGCCCCGTCCCTGGAAGTGTCCAAGGCCGGGTTGGAGCAACCTGGGATAGTGGAAGGTGTCCCTGCCCTTGGCAGGGGGGTGGAACGAGATAGTCTTTAAGGTCCTTTCCTACCCAAACCATTCTATGATTTTGTGATTTCTTTTGAAATTCGAATTTTTTGTCTTAATTTTTACTGAGGGCAGGAACAGTCCGTTCTGAAAAGGTTTGAAACGGATTTCCCTACCTCTTTTTCGGCTAAGTAATAGTACTTAAAAATAATACCTAAATATAGTGTAGGTCTTCTGTCGGTGTTCTAGGAAGAAATTCCTGGCTGTGAGGGAGGTGATGGCCTGGCACAGGTTTCCCAGAGAAGCTGTGGCTGCCCCATCCCTGGAAGTGTCCAAGGCCAGGTTGGATGGGGCTTGGAACAACCTGGGATAGTGGAAGGTGTCTTTGTCCATGGCAGGGGGTGGAATGAGATGAGCTTTAAAGTCCCAGCCCAAACCATGCTGTTTGCAATCTGTTTTTAAGTTCTTAATTCTTCCCGTGGTTTTCCTGGATAAATATGTGGTTTAAGGAAGCGAAGTAACAACCCAGAATTAAGTGATTTTACTTTCTGACAGCCCTCCTAGGAGCCGAAAGTGTTCCAAGGTGACTGTCATCACCGTTCTATTGGAATTACAGTGGCACTGGGGTGCTCTAACAGGGATTTGATAGTTCCTCCTACAAGGTGTTTGTTGTACAAGGTTTATTTATACCTATCTTTGCTCCAGGCTCCTACAGACCCTAAGAAAGTGTGTGAACTTTGGGAAAAAAAGAAATATTTAAACACATAAGGTATATGTTGGTGGAAAAATATAAATGGATGATGGCATAAGCCCACTGAGAGCACAGTAAAATCTTACCTTTTATGGATTTTTGGTAAAAATCTGAATGTAGTGGTAAAACTAAAGGGAGCAGGAAGAATATTATACCTGATGTGGAGAAAATGGGCTTAAAGGAGGGGTACAGAGGTGGGATTTATGTCATTACAGCAGTGAACTCCAGAGATGACCCCAAGAGTAGCACAGTCCCTGGATTAAAGTGGCACCTTCATGTTGCTTGTTGATAAAAGGCAGGAGACACACTAAGCCCATTTTATGCTCAGTGACTCCACAGATACAATAATTTTTGTGCTGCTGTACAAAAAGAACCCTCGTAAGGCCAAATATGAAATCTTTGGGATGTTTTTCTATGGCTAAATGTGTACTATGTGTGTAAGAACAGCCTGGGGCATCTAATCATCCGTGAAAGTTCAAATGAGGTGAAAACTACTTTCAGGAAAGAACGGCAGTTTGAATTTTAGGCTGATGACCAACTCAACCACTGACCTTTCAGACCTTTACCGTTTTATTCGTGTCTCCCTCAGAGCGAGAACCAAACCCGGAGCTGGTGTTGCAGTGAATTCTGCATTCCAGAATTCCAGAGGCTTTTCCCCCTCCCCTGCTGCTCACCAGACACCGGGATATCGATCCCTGCCTCCGGAGCCCGGTTTTCCTGCCCGTTTTTGATGTGTCTCGTGCCTGTCGGGCTGTTCCTGCAGGACTTCCACAAGCAAAGGCTGCAGGAGGGGGTGTCACCACCCTGCTGAAGGCACTGNGTGTGTCTCGTGCCTGTGGGGCTGTTCCTGCAGGACTTTGTCAGCTTCCACAAGCAAAGGCTGCAGGAGGGGGTGTCACCACCCTGCTGATGTCACCGCGTGTCACAGCGGCTGCTTTGCCCTTTGGAACTAATTTCTCCATTCTTTTTCCTGGGGCTGAGCCGAAGCTGAGCATCCTATGACCCCTCAAGCCTTTTTTTGGCTTCGTTAAAAAGGGCTGTTACTGTGTTCCATATCTCATCATCAGAGATCTCCCCGAATCACCATGATTTTTCTAGATGTCAGTTTTTCTAGATCTCTGTGTTCTGCTGGCCACACCAGCAAGCTTGTCTCTGGAAAAACTCCATGTGCCTCCTTGGATTTAAACACATTTAGCTTCCATTACTCATTTTTCCTCACATTGTTTGCTGCTTTTCTTTCTGACTGTACAGGTGCTTGAGAGGTTTTAGAGCAGTCCTTGTTTGTGAAGACTTAGGTAAAAGAGGTTTTGAGTACTTTAGTCTTTTCTGTTCCTACTTCTAGGCTGTGTTCTTTGTTCAGCAATGCCCTTAGATTTTTCTCTCAGCTTCTTTTTCCTCCTGTCATTTTTGTGGATTTGGTTTTTATTGCCATTTATGTCCCTTTCTGGTTTTAACTCCAGTTTTGGCCTTGCTGATTTTGTGCCCAGGAAATGCTTTTTTATGCCTCCTGTGCTGTTTGTTGTTTCTCCTTCCTGTTTGTTCTGTCTTTGCATTTTAGTCCATTAAACAGCTCTGTGTTTCTGTGTGATGAAATGTCCAGTTTTTCTACATTATATTTTGTTCCTTAAGTCTTTTAGAAAGTTTCTGTCAAAATTCAGAGCCCCCTGAAGGCCCTTTCTGGAAGCTTCCTGGGGGCTTCTACTGAGCAATTCATTCCCTCAGAGGGGCAGTGGAGGGACGGCACTGACCTCTGTGACCAGGGACAGGATCCAGGGAATGGCTGGAGCTGTGTCAGGAGAGGTTTAGGTGGGATTTTAGGAGACGGTTCTTCCCCCAGAGGGTGGGTGGGCACTGAACAGCTCCCCAGGGAATGGGCACTTCCCAAGGCTGCCAGAGCTCCAGGAGGGTTTGGACAATTCAGGGACAGGGTGGGATTGTTGGGGTGTCTGTGCAGGGCCAGGAGTTGGACTGGATGATCCTTGTGGGTCCCTTTCAGCTCAGGATATTCCAGGATTCTGTGATAATTCCCTAAATAAGTCAGAGTGTGAGCTCTCAAGTCCCAAATGCAGAATCTCCCGTTCACCTTCCCAGCCTTCCTTTGGATCCTCATCTCCTTTGTCTTGTGGTCACTGCCAAGACTTCAGTTCCCTCTGGAGCCCTGTGCTCTCAAGGAGTGCATTCCAGTGGAGTGCAGCTCCCCATCCTGTTCCATGCAGGAAGGATTGTTCCTGCATTCCTGCTCTGATCCATGATCCATTCCTGCTCTGATCCATGATCCATTCCTGCTCCAGGGCTGTGTCCTGGGCCAGGTCTCACATTCCTGTCCTGTGGCCACCCTTGGATACGAGCTGTGCCTTCGTGTGCAGACACTTGAGGGAAACATTTCCCAGGCTTTTCTTCATGTGGGAAGTGATCCCAGTCCAGGCCCCTGAGGTGTCCATGATCCCCAGGGCTGCTGAGAGCCTCTCATTGTTCTTGGAAATCCTTCCCTGGTGTTGGAGTGACCAGGGCACAGCTCCCAAAGGGGAGGCTGCTGACACTGCTGAGATCCCTGGGGAGGAGAACCAGCCTCTTCCCAAAACCTGAGCCCACTCTCAGGAGGTCACCCTGCAGGGACATTGGAGTTCCAGAGGTGTTAGTGCTGCCTGGGTTATTACTAATTGAGGACCTAAGGAATTCCTGCAGTTAAACCCGTGTCTTATATGGATTTCTGGGAAGTGACTAATTGTAGAAGTGAGTTAAATTAGGATAAACTACTCTAAAGTAGCTGAAAGCAATACAAACACTACTTACCTTCTTACTCTTTTTGTGAACAAGGTGAATTTATCTCATACAAATGTCATAATCTGGGAATCAGGGTTTGTTGTGCTATTTTCTTTCCTTGCAGTAGAGCTGCTGCATTCACTCCTAAAATGATCTCTTCTATATGATTTTTGTATAATGTGGTGCTTTATAGTAAAAACCCATATTATTTACTGCTTCTGCCTTTCTGGTATAACTCTAGTTTTCAGAATGAATTTTAGTTACATTGCTGTGTGTTCTGGGAATGTATTTATTGCTTACACTATTTAATGGACTATTTTATTTTATGGTGGTGGTAGGAGCACTAGTCAAGGAGCCCTGTCAATATACAGGTTTATTATTATTTTTATATATATATATACACACCCTTTTTTATGGTAGATATCCTGAGATAGAAGTGTGTGGTAAATTAAAGAAATGTTTTCCCTATTGGTCCCAATGAGTAGGAAATATCTTCTCACACATCTGTAGTGGGTTGACTTTTTGGAGTACAACTCATGGGGAGAAAGTCTTGTGGTTGTTTAAACTCATTAAGCCTCTTAGCTTTGTATCTAAAGCTGAATAGAGCAATAATTACAAATGTGAAGGAGGTCACAGTGAACTTTAGTCTGACCTTCTGTATAAAAAAGCACAACGTTTCTGTGAATTAATTCTTGCTTCAATCAGATCACGCTCTTTAAAGAAAACATTGATTAAAAATGTCATTTCACAGAGGATCCACAGCAGCATTTCATAGATTGTTCCAATGTTTCATAACTCTCTGCATTTAAAAAGTGCCTATTTTGAGTCACTTTGGTACAGTTTTCTTTGTGAAGATGAACAGTGTTTATTGTTTTATTTAAATCATAATTGGATTGCTGGTTAGCTGTTTTTTTAAAAAGTGAAGGCTTCAACTATGCAAAGGGAATTCTTATTGTCAGCACAAGACATGTTTTTCAATAATTTATTAATTTCTGTTTCTTTTCCTTAAATTCTCATTGATTACTTAATGTCTTCCTGGAGTTTTAAGTATCAGAAATGTACACCAGATTTTCCTGGTGGTTTTGTCAAGTGCAGTGTTGTTCCTACTCAAGATTTTCCTGCTTGTGTATCCAAGGATAACTAACATTTTGGGTTACTGTGGTGTTGGAGTGACCATCTCCTTCACACCAAAGTCACTGCTACAGTGTCTGATTCTATTTTTAACTTTATGAATCAACCTGCATTTGCTTTGAGTGTTTGATTTCATTTTGCATTAAATTCATACACCAGTGAATCCCAGTTTTCTGTGGAATTAGTGCTTCACTCAAGGAAAAGTCACAGTGGGCTGAGACTCTCCATGCTCTTGGCTGGAGCTGTGGTGCTTGCAGCAGTGTCCATCTTTTCTGGGATACAACAGCAATCAGAGAATTCCCTCAGGATCTCCGTGCTCCTCCTGTTTGGAGGCTGAAGTGACACCCAAAGCAGGTATATCCAAACAATATCCCAGGGTGCTGGGACTTCCTAAAGGAATTGCAGGAGGCTGGAGCCACACCCTGAGCTCTGTTGTCCTGCCTTTCTGTCCCCACCTGTTGCAGGATGGGCTTTTCCATCTCCCAGGATATTCCACGTGCCTGGAATCCACTTCTGCCATGTTTCAGTTTTCCCCAGGCTGAGTGGAGCTGCTACAAGTTTTTCCTGAAGCTTCTGGAGGATGTGCTGGAGTTTTACATCAGGGATCACTTGTTCTTGCTTGAGAGGCACTTCTTGCCATGGAATCAGTGCAGAACATAAACAGGTATTTGATGGGAAGTGCTTTTCTCTCCCTGTTGTGGCCCTGCTGAAGGAGTGCTTTTCTCAAGAGACAAAATGGAATGGTTTGGGTGGGAAGGGACTTCAAAGCTCATTTAATTCCACCCCCTGCCATGGGCAGGGACACCTTCCACTATCCCAGGCTGCTCCAAGCCTCATCCAGCCTGGCCTTGGACACTTCCAGGGATGAGGTAGCCACAGCTTCTCTGGGAAATCCATTCCAGCTCCTCCCCACCCTCCCAGCCAAGAATTCCTTCCCAATATCCCATGTGTCCCTGCCCTCTGGCAGTGGGAAGCCATTCCCTGTGTCCTGTCCCTCCAGCCCTTGTCCCAAGTCCCTCTCCAGCTCTCCTGGAGCCCCTTTAGGCTCTGGAAGGGGCTCCAAGCTCTCCCTGGATCCTTCTCCTCTCCAGGTGAACCCCCCCAGCTCTCCCAGCCTGGCTCCAGAGCAGAGGGGCTCCAGCCCTTGGAGCATCTCTGTGGCTCCTCTGGACTCTCTCCAGCAGCTCCAGGTCCTTATGGACAGCCTGGATTCCACCCCTGCTCCCTGTATATTCCTGTAGGATGCCCCACCTTGTGTTCTTACAGGGAGATTATTTCACAAGTGGTGTAAAAATGAGATTAGTTGAGGGATCATAAGCCCCATGAGGACTCATTCATTGAACTGGAAATCTTTTGAAACATCAGTTTCCAGCCACAATGGACATTCAGGAGCAGAAAGAACCCTTTAAATTGTTTTGCTTCTGTACCAGCTTATTTGAGTGGAATTTCTGTCTGTTGTTTTACCATTCTTAAAACCCTGAACAGGAATTATTGTGGTCAAACCTGTGGTTTGGTATTTCCATTTGTCTCAGCAAGTCCAAGTGTCAACCCAGCACCACCATGTCCTCAAAACAAGGAATAAAATGAAAAATGTTGGTATTTATTTCCTTTAATGATTAAAAAAGTTTGTAATCATGAGNGGGCTTTTCCATCTCCCAGGATATTCCACGTGCCTGGAATCCACTTCTGCCATGTTTCAGTTTTCCCCAGGCTGAGTGGAGCTGCTACAAGTTTTTCCTGAAGCTTCTGGAGGATGTGCTGGAGTTTTACATCAGGGATCACTTGTTCTTGCTTGAGAGGCACTTCTTGCCATGGAATCAGTGCAGAACATAAACAGGTATTTGATGGGAAGTGCTTTTCTCTCCCTGTTGTGGCCCAGCTGAAGGAGTGCTTTTCTCAAGAGACAAAATGGAATGGTTTGGGTGGGAAGGGACTTCAAAGCTCATTTAATTCCACCCCCTGCCATGGGCAGGGACACCTTCCACTATCCCAGGCTGCTCCAAGCCCTGTCCAACCTGGCCTTGGACACTTCCAGGGATGAGGCAGCCACAGCTTCTTTGGGAAATCCATTCCAGCTCCTCCCCACCCTCCCAGCCAAGAATTCCTTCCCAATATCCTATTTATCCCTGCCCTCTGGCAGTGGGAAGCCATTCCCTGTGTCCTGTCCCTCCAGCCCTTGTCCCAAGTCCCTCTCCAGCTCTCCTGGAGCCCCTTTAGGCTCTGGAAGGGGCTCCAAGCTCTCCCTGGATCCTTCTCCTCTCCAGGTGAACCCCCCCAGCTCTCCCAGCCTGGCTCCAGAGCAGAGGGGCTCCAGCCCTTGGAGCATCTCTGTGGCTCCTCTGGACTCTCTCCAGCAGCTCCAGGTCCTTATGGACAGCCTGGATTCCACCCCTGCTCCCTGTATATTCCTGTAGGATGCCCCACCTTATGTTCTTACAGGGAGATTATTTCACAAGTGGTGTAAAAAAGATTAGTTGAGGGATCATAAGCCCCATGAGGACTCATTCATTGAACTGGAAATCTTTTGAAACATCAGTTTCCAGCCACAATGGACATTCAGGAGCAGAAAGAACCCTTTAAATTGTTTTGCTTCTGTACCAGCTTATTTGAGTGGAATTTCTGTCTGTTGTTTTACCATTCTTAAAACCCTGAACAGGAATTATTGTGGTCAAACCTGTGGTTTGGTATTTCCATTTGTCTCAGCAAGTCCAAGTGTCAACCCAGCACCACCATGTCCTCAAAACAAGGAATAAAATGAAAAATGTTGGTATTTATTTCCTTTAATGATTAAAAAAGTTTGTAATCATGAGCAAATCTAAAACTTTTTCAGACATCAATTTAATATCACTGTATTTTAGGTCTAAAATAGAGATTCTTGAGTGAGGTTATACCTCAGGACAAAACTTCCAAGGAAATACAGTTTCTCTTAAGCTTTAGGAGGATTAATTTCTTAAATTTCCCACCAGTTTATTTACCTGATACAGTGTTTTACATAACTGATTAACTGGTTACCCATTTTAATTGAGTTTATATGAAATATGGGCCAAAAAAAAAGAAATTTGACTTTCATTGAAGTGCAGTTCAGGAGTGTTTTGGGTAACAATGTCATACCTGGTTTAGCATTTCTGAATTGCAATTTCCCTTTCTAATTCAGAAGAGTTAATTACTTATTTCTTCATTCCAGGAGACAATCTTTGCCTCAAATACACTCAATAATTTCCATAAATTATTAAGTTTCATTACAATTTTCTTGTGCATGCCAAGATTGAAAGCAGAGAAACACCTCATCCTGCAGTTGTTTATTGCCTGAAAGAACTTGTGGTTACATCCTTACAGGAAAATCCAAGATGAATTTCCCTGGAAATCCTGCCTGTAATAACGACATGACTTTATATCTCCTTTTTTTTTTCACTGTGTCAGGTAATTATATTTACACACTAAACACCTCAGTTCCAAGCCAAGCCTACAACTGTAAATATTGGTCTGGAATTGGAAAACCAGGATTTACTTTTAACCCCCCCCAATTAAATTTACATTTGGGAAGGTGCTGCAAGGAGAAGCAAAGGTGAAGTCAATATAAAAGGATTTCGTTTTGTTGTTTGCATGTGCTTTTTTTGCTGGAAAACAACCACCAAAAGGAAGTTACTGTGCACACAGGATGCTTGAAAGATTAAAAAACTCCAGGAAATGTGTTTACAGAGCTGCACATGCAGCTGCCAAACGCTGCTCCCAAGGTACCACCTCCCCAATGGAAAAACCCTGCGCTGCCTCATCACCTCTCCCTGCATCCCCATGGAAAGGGTGATGTCATTCCTCACTAAACCCCTCCAAAAATGCCAAAAAAAAAAGGGAAAAACGTGCCTGCTGTGAGTCCCTGGAGTTCCTGGAGGGCTGTTTAACATGCGGCTCACAGCCGGGGGGAGCACAGGGAGCTCTTCCCGGGGCTTCTCCTGGCAACAGCTCGGGTTGCTGGGAGACAGAATTGCCTAAATGGGGAGAAACTTTCCCCAACTGGCAGCCTGTGAATGCAAATAAGGCTTGGGGGAGACTCCTCTGGCTGATCCCATAATTTGCCTCTCCGAAAGGGAAATGAAGTCGGAGGATCTTTGTTCAGAGGGTTATGTGGATGCTGCTCCCAGGAATCATTCCAAGCTGAGTAATAAAAGTGGGATAATTATTCCTGGTGAAAGGTAGTTGTGGTGCACAGGATTCAGTAGCTGCTCGTTGCTGCTGTTTTGAAAAGGGATGTCATGTCTGAGTTTGCCAGATTTGGGGGGTTAAACAAACCTGTCAGTTCTGGGAATGAAACACAAGGTGACGTTTACTCAGGTTATTTAATCAGGGAATGTTGGATATGGTTCTGTGTGAGCCCTGGGATACACTGGACTTGTTTGGCCAATTGTGTCCCTGTGTCTTTCATTGACTGGACTTTTAGGGAATGTTGTGCCCTGGATCCCACTGACACTCATTGGGTGAATGTATATCACAGGCAGAGACATGGCATGAGCTTCCATTGCTTCTCCTCTTTCCACACCAGGGAGGAGAGTGTGGAGCAAACCCCTTCCAGCTTTATGTTGGAGCAGGAAGAGAAGTGGGATGGAGCACTGGAAGGGACTGTACCTGGGCCTGAATTGCTGCTGCAGCAATTGGGCTTTTATAAGTCAAACAGGCACTGCTGTGTTTGGTTCATCACGTGGTGAATGTCAGACTTTAAAAGAGGTGATGGTGCCCCCAAATGCCTTTTTCTGGCTGCAGGAGGCCCCAGTGCCCAGTGTGGGTGCAGTGGTGCAGTGACCAGCTCAGATGGAGGCACCTCTGTGCCCACCTAAAATTGGGATGACTTGAGTCCTGGCTTGGCTGTCTCAGGTAGCCATGGAATCATGGAATGGGTTGGGTTGGAAGAGACCATAAAGCTCATCCCCTTCCACCCCCCTGCTGTGGGCAGGGACACCTTTCACTATCCCAGGTTGCTCCAGCCTGGCCTTGGACACTCCCAGGGATGGGGCAGCCACAGCTTCTCTGGGCAACCTGGGCCAGGGCCTCACCCACTCACAGGGAAAATTTCTTCCCAGTATCCCATGTGTCCCTGCCCTCTGGCAGTGGGAAGCCATTCCCCTTTCCTGTCCCTCCAGCCCTTGTCCAAAGTCCCTCTCCAGTTCTCTCGGAGCCCCTTTAGGCTCTGGAAGGGGCTCTGAGGTCTCTGTGGATCCTTCTCTTCTCCAGACTGGACACCCCCAGCTCTCCCAGCCCGTTCCCATGGGATAGATCTCCCCTCCCTGTGCCCATTTTGTGTCCATGGACAGATACTGCACAATTTTCCATGGCCCCTTGTCTTGTTTGACTCAGTCAGGTCATCGACCAAGGTGTCTGTCCCACTCTTCCATGTGAAATGGTTTTCCAGGGGTGACCTGCTGTGCCCAGTTCGAGTGTTCTGTTAGTTCTGACCCTATTTCTGTTCCAATTCCATGGGCAGAGGAGCTCAGGGTAAGCCATGTGCACATTTAGAGCACAGTAACTACTTCAGGGAACTGCTCCAGGGATGCCAAGTGATCCTTTCCATGGATTCATGGAAAGGTAAATGATGTTACATTGGCTGCAGCCTGAAAAAGTGCACTTACCACACAGAGATGCTCTGATTTGTTGAGATATTTAATTGTGTTTTTCCCTAGAATAGCACAAGCAAAATTAATTGAAGGAATAATGTTATTTAATGACCCATCCCTGTAGTTGGTATTCTGTGGAAAGCCTTGAAAATTTTTTCTTGCCTAGAAAGTTGTTCTAGTTGCTCTGGGTCACAAGTTGTATTTTTTTTTTAACTCTCTTCATCAAATTCCAATTCACAGAATCATAGTCTGATTTTTTTTTCCTTTATTTTCTTCCATTTTCTTGGTTGATGTTCAAATACAACATTGTCAATGATAAAAAGCATTTTCAAAGTCAGGTTATCCAACTGAGAATGGAATTGTTCACACATGGAACTGCAGAGGTGCAGCACCTTTAGTTCCCTCAGAACCCACAGAAAGTGGGAAATAACAGTAAAACTTCTCACCTTAATTGATTTGAGAAGATAAGGACAGAATAGACTTTGAGGCAGACTTAAGGCTCTTTGAATATTTTAGGTATTAACTTCTGTGTCTTAGTCCTCTTGTGTTTCTTTGATGTGTAATATTTACTTTTGTTTTTTTCCAGCTTAAAAAGCTTCTGTGGTTTAATGAATGTCTTCCTGTCAAATTTATACCTCCAAATTACAGTGGTGTAAATTGCTTTAACTTCAGTTTTATGTAATTTTCATTTAATTTATTTTTACTTTGCAACCCTTCAATTCTTTGGCTTGTAATTTATTGTGTGGTAGGTGTTGGTTTATCTTTCCATAGTCATATTTTATTTATTTTGTGTGGAATTTCAGTGATATGGAAACATTTGTGCATTGCTCTGCTTTTGTTACTTTTAAATTTTTATGATACATATGAAGCTTGCATTTAAATTTCTGGTACAATTAAAATAATGCACATAAATAAGTCCTTGGTACAAATCAGATAAAAACCTGTGCAGTAAAACCCATCCCAGGGTGGTTATTGCTCATAACTAATTCCTGTGGCAGATATGGAAAATTGGAATTAGTGCTGGTCCATCCACCTGGGAGAAGAGATTGTTTGGGTCTTTCTTTGAAGATAAAATCTTATTTTCTGTTGAGAAATGTGGCCAAGTAGATGATATGTCTATTTTTACTGTAGTTTGGGCTCCATTTTTTTGGAATTTGGCTTTCCAGGAGCCTGCAGAGATGCTTTAGGGACTTCCTGAATTTCAGGAATGGCTGAGAAACACAACTTTCCTGGGAAGTAATTTGGTGTCTCTCAGTGTGAGACAGAAATATTCCTGCTTGAGAACACAGGCTGTGTTTGGGGGCAGGATTTGGTCCCTGACACTCTGAACTTTCCTTAAGGATTCTCCTTCTCCCCTCACTAGGAATGTGGGAATCTACTTTTGCACTTGCTGAGCTTGACCTGGTGTGTTTTGGGGAGCAGAGGTGAAATCTCAGTTTAAACAACTGAGACAATTCAGACAACTTTTAATAAAATAAACTTCTCACAGAATAATAATCCTTACTTTTAGTAGTACTTTGAGTGGTAATTTTCCAAGTTACTACTCAAAAAGAGAAGAAATGAGCAGATAAAATGCAGATTCTTCAGCAAAATGTCCTATTATGTTTTTATATGAAGAAAAGAAATACCAGCAAGAACCCTTGTGTTAAGCATTTCACACAATAATTAAGATTTACTCAGTGTTTGATTTCATTTACAATGAAAACAAGATTTTTGAATGAGAGGAAAAAATTAAATATATATTTTATATATATATAATATGTGTAAAATACAAAAATCATATATATAATATACATCTCAAATATATCTCAAATATATATTTTATCCCAGGAATGCACAGACATTCCAGGGTATTACTGTTGTAAAACTATTATTAAGTATCATGGAAGTGGAAAATGAGTAAAAAATGACACTCTCTGGGCTGATGAGTGGATGCAGATGAGGAATTCTGAGATCAGTCTCTATAGAACCATTTAAAATATTTAATTCATGGAAATGTAATTGTTGAAGAGAATATTTAACACAAAGTACCTGAATTTTACAATAAAACCCTTGTTTAGTGCAAAACAGAGAATATATTCTTATTCCTGCCAGGTTATTCCTGCCAGCTGTCATTACTGATTTGAGTGTAACCTTTGGATAAAACCTCTTAGTTATTTGATTTTTTCAGAGCCTTTATTTTCATAATAATTGAAGATACTTGAGAATTTTTAACCCTGTCATTACTCACTCTCCCCAAGTGACCTTGCAGGTCAGATTGTTCCTGGATTTATAGGCCTTAATTCTTGTGTCCTTGTCTATTTTGTCCAATTTTTTTGTTGATTCTTGGAATGTTGATTGCAGCTCTTTCCTTACCTCTTCTGTGTGGCTGCAATATTCCTTTTTTCCCCTTTTTTTAACCCACTTCCAGTATTCCTTCTCCCTTTCTGGTGGTCTCTGTGCCACAGTCACTCACTCACAGGTTCTTAGAGCTTCACCAAATGGTTGGTGTTTAATAATAAATAAATAAATCCCCCCAAAAGTGGGGACTAATGAGGCAATTCAGTATCAGCCTAGGAACAGTCCAGGTAAAAATAGCCTTTTTTTTGTCACATAATGTGATATCACCCTTCAATAATAAATCAGCAAAGCATCTGACTCCAAAATCAGACTCCTAAATGAAATATTTCTGGGAATGGCACACTCAGGCTGCTTTGGAGCAATATTCTCCTCTCAGGTGGGCAGGAGGAAGTATTCCATGGATTTCCTCAATCCATGGCACTTGGGTGCTCTGTCAGGGAAGACAGAGCATATATATATATAAAAATATAAATATAANATATATGTATATATATATGTGTGTGTGTATATATATATGTGTGTGTATATATATATATGTATGTATGTATGTATGTATATATATATAAAAAAATATAGAGATATATATATGTGCTTTAAAATTTACATGCTTGAACATTTAAAGGGTTATATACCTATATATACTCTAAAATTCGGGTTTATATTCCAAATAGAACAACTTCAATGAATGAATTACTAATTCTATTCCCAAGTTTTCCACTGGAAGGTGGGAAATGAGGTGGAGCAGGACAGGTATCCAGGTGTAACACAGGAGCATTGGAGAGAGAGGGAAAATACACAAATAAAAGGATTTTGAGAAAAGGCAGAGTTGACATCAGGAGGCTTCCACAGGGAGAATTCTAAATGAACAAATTCTAGGAGCATCCAGGTGAAATCCATGAAGGATCATGGAAACATTAAGTTTGAAAAAGAGCTTGAAGATCATGGAGACCAAGATGGAAAAAAGAATTTGAAATGAGTGATGACAAAGGCGCAGATAAATATTAATTTTTTCTAATTCTTAAAGGGAAGATCAGTGACAGCAGATATGGAAAAAGGATAAATTTGTGGGTTTTGTAGGAACATGGGGATGTAGATGGTGTTGAAGGAAAATAACAAAGATGGTCAGATTTGGGCTGGAGATGGATGGACAATTCTTGGAAAGAAAGAGCAGGAATTCAACTCTTCCTGTGTTTTGTGCATTGGAAGAGAATAATGTCCAAGAAATATCAGCTGGAGAGAGAAGGATGTTCAAGGGAAAAATGTGAGGGTGAAAAAGCACTTTACAGTCACTAATACAGAATGTGATGTCAGGTCAGGTTCCCTGGGAGTTGAACCCAGGAATATTGGAGCCTCCCAAGGGAAAAGCCACAGACTTTGTGCAAGGAGAGGGAAGGACCGACACCACAACTGTAGGAGACCCAAACTGGAGCAAGTTGGAGAAGCTGGGAGGGAAATAAGGTGAAAACCAGGCAGAGAATGTGGAAAATGTCCCAAAACACAATGTGTAGGGAATGTGCAAAATGTCCCAAAACACAGGACGTGGAGCAGGTTTTGTGTTTTTTTCCTGTGTGGAGGATCCTGGATGAAGTGGGACTCTGGATTGGGCTGGGCTGGCAATTCCTTGATGTGAAGGAGGAGAAATGAGTTCCAGTAAAGACACTGACAGCTCCAGTTGGGGGATGATGGATCCTGGAAGGTGGGATGAGCAATTCCAGTGGAGCAGACCTGCAATGAGAGCACTGGAGGGAAGAGAGAGGGAATTAGGAGAGCTGCAGGAAAGCACACATTTGAAAACCTGGAAGTTCATGGAGTAATTTCACCAAATGAGATCCACTGTCTTTGGAACAGTTGCTGCTGGGAGATAAAATAAGGCTTTTCATCCTGTTAGGAAGGGTCCTCTTTTCAGGAAAGGGTTTGGCAGCTCAGGAATATATTTGTTTTTCCTGCCTGCCTGTCACTAAGAGTAATGAAGGAATGGTTAAAATTGCTCATCCTTATTGGAATTACATGTGTTTTTTAATATAGCTGAAATACTCTGTTGTCAATACATCCATTTTTTGAAGGAAAACTAATTAAAAGCTGAGTTTTTAGTAATAACTGTCGGAGTAGTGGAGCTTTTCATAGGCAATTCCACTGACAGTAATTTCCATGGGATCTTTTTGTTCCCATGTTGTTGCTTGATGGTCTTTCAGTAAAGGCAAAGTGACATATTATAATTTTCTGTCAAGTGCACAAAGAAAAGAAATAGAAAAATTATACATAGTTGTGTTTTTTCCCAAGCTGGCCTGTCAGGATGATGCTGGATGCTAATTGAAATGATAAGGTGTGCAATATTTTGAGGTAAAAATGTGATTTTAAAGTTAATTATGTTTCTTCTGGAATTGGAAGGCTACTGGGAAAAACATGGATGGGTCCATTATAGTCACTGGGAACAAGATAAGGGGAAACTTGGGTGGATTTCTGATTTACCCACCTGTCTGAAGGTCAAATAATTAACCTGCTTTTTAAGAAATGAGTAGCTAAAATCACCCAGTCTTTCACAGAATGTGACAGTTGTTATCTTTAGAAACAGAGAGGGTCTTCCTTAAATGTTGGGAAGGGATTCTTCCCTGTGAAGGTGATGAGGGGCTGGAAGCCCCAGAGAAGCTGTGGCTGCCCCATCCCTGGAAGTGTCCAAGGCCAGGTTGGAGCAACCTGGGATAGTGGGAGGTGTCTCTGCCCATGGCAGGGGGTGGAACTGGATGGTCTTTATGGTCCCTTCCAACCCAAACCACCCCATGAATCTATGATGTTATGAACTTCTGGGACTCTATATTGAATAAACCTCTAAAATCATACACTTAGGGAAGGGTTTTTTCTCCCCAAATATTCTATTTAGCTCATTAATGTAATGCATGTGCTTTAAAAAGTTGGCATTTTGCCTTGGCAAATAGCTTGAAGATACAGTTGATTCCTGTAATTTTCCTTGCACGAATTCCCGTCATTCCGAGTACCTCGAATGAAGTTCCAAATAGAATTTTCCATCCTTAAAAGTCTTGCAACACATCGGCAAATTTGCCACCAGAGTTAACCGGTAAAGCTGAGCCATTTGTGCCACAGGAACTCCTGAAATCATTGGCATCAACAGATGTGGGGACATCACTGGAGATTTTTGTGTTTCTCATTAATTTCCCAGCTGCTTTTTAATAACGACGGACTCGAGAAGAACCGGTGGAGTTTAAATAAAGTCGAACCGCGCGTGACTTCCGAGCGTGAGCCTCATTCCAATCCATACATCTCCTGCTCCTGGCATCTTCCCATGGTTCCTGGGAGGAGAGAATGCAAACAGACTCTTTTAAGGAGTATTTGGTGCTTATTAAAATCACACACCCGCCCTCCTCGCACATTCACTGCGGGTTGTTCGTGTGTCGCATGCGGACATTTTCCAGCGAACAGATTCCTCATCCCTGCGAACAGGGAATGGCTTCCAGTGCTCCACGAGCAGGGAGCAAAAAAAAATAAAACCCTCTCCATTGTAAAAGGTAGGGAACCATGAAATCCAGAAGCCGCCTTGGCAGAGGAAGCGGCTGTTGGTGCCAAGATTTGGTTACTGACCCACAGTTTCCTGTTTTGAAACGTATTAATTGATTCGCAAAGAGCATCTTTTGGAAAACAAGGCTTCAGACAAGGCTGGCACAGGCTGGAGCTCCGCCAAGGCTGCTCGGGAAGGTTGCCATGCTGGGAGCGAGCGAGAGAGAGAGCGAGCGAGCCGAGGGAAGGGAAAAAAAAAAGGCAAGACTTGGCACAGCTCAGGCAAATCAGCTCCTTTTGTCTGATTTCTCGGCTTGAGCTTCGGGAAAGAAAAACCGTCCTGGGGTACAGGGAAAAACTCCCAACTTTTTTTTTTCTGGTTTGCAAACTTCCATCGCTTTTTAAGGCTCTTGGGCTCTTGGGAAGTGGTGGGACATTAAATGACGTCCAGTTGGCAGTGAGCAGAGAAATAAAAGCCTTTAATGAAGGCTCCACAATGTCAGTTTATACATATGGGGAAGGCGATATTTGATGGTTTGTTTTTTTTTTTTTTTCTATGTGTGATTAAACTGTAATGGAGCTGAGTAACTTGGAAGATTTACAGAGGGAATACGTAAGTTAAAGGGAGAATTTTCATTTTTTGCAAGGACAAAAAAGTTTTCGTCGATGGGAACGTGATTTCAAACCAACCCTGAGCTGCTCCGGAATATTTCAGAACGGGAATTCCAGCGTTTCTCTCTTATAATGCCACAGAAACGAACTTTTCATGGAACCTCCTGAAAGATTTCATCTGACCCAGCAACGAAGTAAGAGTAGAGAGAAAGTTGTGACATCTCAATAGAAAAGTGAGTATGTTCTTAAAGCCACACTGATTGTTTTTGCTGCTTGGTGCTGCCCTGGCTCCATCTCCCAGTTTTTAGGGACAAGGCTGGAGACCAGCAGGACAAGCTGGAGACACCCAGGATATGCCTGAAGGGCAAATCCAGGAAGCAGAGCGTGGTTATTCTGCTACTGCTCTAAAACATCTTCCTAGAGAGCATCTGGAACTGCTGAATTTTCGACTTTTAGAGGCAACAAGAGATGGGAAAACAGCGGCTCCTGCCAAGTGAGGAATGTTTGAGGATGACAGAGCTGATGGCACTGGATACAGAAACTTCAGGGTGTAGTTACAGGACCTGTTTGCTGCAAACACTGGGAAAAAAATCTGCTCTTTTCCTCCATGTGGATTAAAAAAATCCACGTCGACTGAACCGTGGATGTCTTGTGGTTCCAATAAAATTAAAGGACCTGAAATCCATTGTTTGTTCTCTCCTGGATTTTTGGGGAGACAGGTACCTGCTTTCTGATTCCCCAGGAGCAAATATGATCCTACTCCTCTTAGGCCTGGATGTGCCTGGATTATCCTGCTGCTCTGACAATCAGCAGCTTTATTTCAGGGAGGAACTGGAAAACGTCGATTTTTCCGGATCGGCTTCACTTGGAGTAAGTATGAACCCATCCTTAAAGACTGTTCAGCCTGTGAGAAGTGCAGTCCCTGGCATGCTGCACAATTCCCTAATTCCTCTCTGCTGAAGGGGAGTGAGAAACAACATTAATGAAAAGCATTTTAAGTGGAATGTGTTTCTGTTTTAACTGTGTATCGTTGGCATTTTGATTATTGCCCTGCTAGAAATCGCTGGGCTTTTTGATAGAAAAGAACTTAATATTCCATTGAATTGGTTTTATAGCAAGAAATGTCTGATTTTTAGTCCATCAGGGAATCTTTTGAAAGATGCTGCAGTTAAAGAGAGGGTAAGATGCTGCTGTGATTATTATTTGGTGCACTGAAACCTTGTGATGGGGTTTGTTAGTGAGTTTGGAAGAGAAATTGCTGTTATTCAAATATCAACCCTGTCTTTTTAAATCCTTAAAAAATATCCTTGAGAGCCATGTGTGAGAATATGGATTTCCAGTTAATCCTGGGTGGAAAGGAAGTGTTTGCAGGAGTTGGGTTTGGCTTTCTGTGTTCTGTTGTTCCTGCACAGCCATTAACATGTGATGTGCTCAGGGAAACAGGGATGTGCTGGGAGTAAGTTTGTCCCTGTGGAACTCTGGAATGAATTTCCATTATTTCCCAGATACACACCAAAACAAACCTTTAATATGTGCCCCTGTTAAAGGCAGAAAACATTTATTGTGGTGCCTGTAAGTGAAATATTAAAATGACTTTAAATTTCTAAGTGACAAAACAACCATATTTCTCTCCTGAGAAATGTATAATTTCATAAATTCAGGTTACAAACGTGATCAACATGTGAGTCCTTGCACTGCATTTACAGAGAGAAATGCTGGTACAAATCTTGCAGCATCTTTTGACACTGAGGTTATTTTGAAGCACTTACCACTAAGTTGAAAATACTGTGTATCTCTGAAATGTCTACTCAGTACATTTTGGTTTCCTAAGTGAGAAATACACCACTGCACATTTCTTTTGGCCTACAGAATAAAGTATTTTCTCTTTCTGAAAGTATTTTCTCCTTTGCTTTGAAGAGTTCGTACTTTTTTTTGAAAATACTCCAACTTGGCAAGTTAAAATTGAAATTTGAATCCCATTGTTTGAATGCTTGGAACCCAAACACTGACTCATTGCATGCAAGTGGAATTTGGGAGTGTAATTTGACATGGTTTGTCATATATATATATAAAATATTCAACTCTGTAATAACCTGGAGTTTCCTGGATACTTTAATCAGATTATTCATTGCCACCATTCATTTACGAGCCTTGATTATTGGTTAGCTTTAATAACTTCATAAATGAACAATTTGGGTTGAATTCTTAATGAATCATTAATACATATTTCATACTGGATTGTCCAATTCCTTAATGTGGTGGATTTCAGTGTGAGGATGAGGGGATTTTTCCTATTAAACCACAAATCCAGGATATTCTTTCCCATGGGAGCGTTCGATACCATCCTGGGCCTATATCTGATCTCACCTGTACAGATCAATAATTGATAAACCAAGGTTTAATCTCCTGCTTTTACAAGTGCCAAAGTAGTTTGAGGTCAAAATGGGGCTGGAATGGCTTCGTTTGTGTCTTTTATTTTGATGGATTTAAACCATTTTTAACGTTTTACTGGAACCCGTGTGGTTGTTGGCCAAGGAAGGGATGTGCAGTTCTCAGTGTGACCACGGCTTCTTCCTAAATAGGGGCTGTGGGATAATAATTTAAATGTTAAAATACACTGTTTGCAGATCTGCCTGTTGTTGGGAATTGCCAAGGCCATGGAAGATGTTCCACATCTGGTAGATCTCCATATTGAGGTGTCCCCGGCTTCTATATCCAGTATTTTTTTAAAAACTCCATATATTTTAAGGCTCTTTCTATTTACCATTAGTCCAGAATAATGTAGTATTTTTTATTGTTTATTAACAATTCAATGTTTTTTATTATTTATTAATAATTTTCATATTTTGTTGTCCACTACATTCCAAGGTTTTCTCTCTGTGTAGCAACTTTCCTGGCACTGGTGTCATCATTCTAATTATTCCATAAAATTGTAGCATGTTTTCCTTCAGGTTTTGCCCCACTACACAGAAAAGTACATAAAAATTAACATTTTCCTACTAAAACTTAGTATTTTCCTAATGTTTTATCTATAAGTCCATCCTTGACCAAGGTGGAAAACTGTCTGTGGAAGTGCAGGAAAAAGGGTGTAATATTCTGTATTTCTCGTCTGTATCGTATCATAATTTAACATAAATTATTTCTCCTCTTGTTCATGAAAAGAGACACTGAGTTTTTCTTTATTTTAATTAAAATCATTTGCCCAGTCCTGTGTGAGCCTGGTTTGATCCTCCACACTGGAGATTATGGGATCGATTGTAGTGGAATTCCACTCCTTTGTTCCAACTGGAAGTATAGGACACAGACTTCATCCATACCACAGAATTTTTGAGCAAAATCAATGTTATTTTGGCCACTTTAACTGTTAAAACAGCATTTAAGTGACTTAAGTAACTTTTGTAATTATGGTGGAGGAGTAAAAACCTTTAGAAGGTGATTTAGGTGGTTGTCACATTGGTCCTGTCAGTATTTTTCTTTATTAACCTTAAAAAAATGGAAAATAGAACAAAATTTGATAAAAACCAGGAGAACATTAATTTTTAATATTTGAAAGTTGTATTGCCTGCTATATTCTCATTTATTTTATATCTAAGGAACAACCCACAGTTGTGTAGGGTCTGATTCTGATAATTTTGTGGGAATTACTGTAGAAATGATAGAGGCTGGAGAGTCCTCTGGATAATTATGGACATCACTTGTTTTCCCAAAATTAAGTTATGCCCAGTTCACATCTGGTTCTCTGCAGTTTTTCCATATTTCATGGATGCTGTGGAATTTAAAATGTTTTAAGGGATAAATTATAGGTCACACAACAAATTCCCATTATTATCCCCTCTTTACATTGGTTAAATCACCTATTTTTGATAAGTTTCCCAAGATCATTTTTTCTCCTAAATTCTTACTGCTGCTGACCTTCAGCCTTTGTGCAACTCTTGGTTTGACTGAAGTTGCAACTTCTGTAACATCAAATGTTGGGTTTTAGACCAGAAAATGCTCAGTGTTTGCACTGAGTGCTCTTAACTTGTTAATGAAGCTGATTAACAAAAGGGAAATTAGGGAATATTCCTCCCCCTGCCATGGGCAGGGACACCTTCCACTATCCCAGGAGGCTCCAAGCCCCATCCAACCTGGCCTTGGACACTTCCAGGGATGGGGTGTCCACCAGCCTGTTCCATGACAGCTGTTTCAGACAATTCCAGGTCCAAAATTTAGGAATCAGATCCCAAAATCTGATAAAAATTTACTGAATTCAAAAGGCAACTGGAAGATCTGAAGAAACGTTTGTTTTGAGTTCACTGAAGTGCAATGAGAAAATCTAGAGCTGCTGTGCAAGTCCTTAAAAACTCTGAATATTTGGGCTATTAATGTATTTTAATATGTTTCTGATTTAATCTTCCATATAAATTAATATTAGAAAAGTAAGAGAAGCGTGAAGGAAACATTGTCTTTGATCAGCTAAATTACATCAAACTGGAATATTTCTTTGTCTTCTTAGATAATGCATTTAGGAGTTGCTGCTTTTTTCCTGACACATAACAGGGGTTTATCCCACTTTCCCAACTGCAAACTTTGGGTTTCAGCACTGAGAGGTTTCTATTTTTATTGGTTTTGCAGAGCAAACCTCAGTCCCTTTTACACCTCAGCTGAGCTCCGGGACAGGATTAAGATTAGTCAAATTTCTGTCTTCCATAATGATGATTTTGGTAATATATAAATTCCATTAAAGCACCTGCAGGGACTGAGGAGAAGGTTTGGGAGAGGCATGTTCAGAAAAATCTTCCTTTTTCTTTCCTGTATTGATAGAAATAGTCAGAATCAAACACAACAGGATGGGAAGTTTTGCACTGAACCAGGGGGTGTCCACTGATAAAATCTCCAAGAAATTGATGGCCTCATCAAAGGCTTGTTTTAGGCAGTTTTCCCAATCTTTTAAAGGACAGCCTGGTGTTTGCCTGTGAGTTTCCATGGGAATCCCTTCCTGCTTGGAGAGGGTCACGTTGTTGTGTCCTCAGTTGTGACTTGTTTGTTCAATGTCCATCCTGAAGGCAGGAAGGAATTCCAAGAAGAAAAAAGGGAATCTCTACTAATAACTGTCCAAGGCTGGGAACTTTTATTGACTTTATGGAGTCGTAGAATCAAGGAATGGTTTGGGTTGGAAGGGACCTTAAAGCTCAGCCCATCCCACCCCCTGCCATGGGCAGGGACACTCCCACTATCCCAGGTTGCTCCAACCTGGACATTCCAGGGATGGAGCAGCCACAGCTTCTCTGGGAAACCTGTGCCAGGGCCTCCCCACCCTCCCAGCCAAGAATTCCTTCCCAATATTTAATCTCAACCTAGATCAGGTATTAATCTAGTTTTAACTACACCTCTGTCAGTTTAAAGCCACCCCCCCTTGTCCCAGTGACTTCATTATATCCCTTTTCTATGGCTTTTCTAGATATACCTGAGGTTTTTATATCTGCCTTTCTCTTAGTTGTGCAGCCACGAGGCTTTTTGGAGCTTGAGATGTTTTGTTCTGATGCAATCACACTTCTGGCTCTGTTTGCTGTTTTTGTGCACCCAGTGTAGAAACTTTATATAAATGATCTTATGTAATGTCTGCTGTATTTCTTTTTAAACTAAGATTAAACTCATAAACTCATAGCATTGGTTTAATTTTGCATTTGGAAACATTGTGCTGGTGTAATAAGATATTGTCTCAGCATAATGCTTTTCCTTTCCTATGAATTCACACTGCAGAATAGAATTCCGTTTGTTTTGGTGTAAATTGATCTGAAAAGAGACAGTTAAAAGCCAATATATCTGCAGTGACTGAGGCACTTTTAGCAGAGGGAGCAATGGGATTCCTGCAACTCTGTCTCACTGTCTCCTCTTTAAAATTGCTGTGGTGCAGGAGGCTATTGTGGTACTTACTTTTATAGTTGGGAAACATTATTCTTGTTCTTTAATTCAAATGCTGACATAATGAGTGCTTGGCTGTAATGAATATTTGATGTGTTTATGCTAATGTAAAGGCCCAGCTACTGCCAGTTCTTTTTAACATTTATAACTTTTCAGACAACAATTTTAGGAGTGATGCAGTTTATCTGCCCAATGTGTTTTGATAAAAAGGGAGAATATTTTTATGAACACTCAATTAACAGCTTCCAGAATTCATTTTCTTGTGGTCTTGGCTGTTCTTCATGAGATTTTAACTTGAAATAGTCTCTTTAGACTCTCCTGGGAGAACTGGGCAGGATCAGTGTGTGCAGTGTGAGTGTGTAGGAGTCGTTCCTCCTCTTTTCCCTCAGAGTCAGCAGCCAGAGGTGGGAACTTTTAGGCAATTTTGGTCACTGTATAATCCAAAACTCTTGGAGCTTCGAGTAGAGTAACTCCTGGTTAAACACAGCCCTGTTTAATATCTTAAACTGCCCCAGGGGAGGTTTAGGTTGGACATCAGGAAGAAGTTCTTTATGGAGAGAGTGGTTGGCATTGGAATGGGCTGCCCAGGGAGGTGGGGACTCACCGTCCCTGGAGGTGTTTCAGAAGACACAGAATATGGCACTGAATATGGCCTGGCTGACAAGGTGCTGTTGGCCCCAAGGTTGGACTGTGACTNGTGCCATGGCCTGGCCCCAAGGTTGGACTGTGACTTCAGGGGTCTTTTCCAACCCAGTTGATTCTGTGATTCTGTAATTTTCTAAGCAATTTGCTCTAAGTGCTGAATTCTGACCAAGGTGCTCATAAGCCACGAGTTTGTAGCTCAAAGGCTTTCTTTATGTCTCTTGGTCAGGAACAGGGAAATATTCCTCAGAAATCACTCTCAGTCTGGGAATACTTTGTAGGCACAGAATTACCTCTGGTCCTTTGTGTGTGAGTCCTCTGGGTGACACCATTGAGTTGCTCTGTCCCACAGGAGGTGTTTTGGGACATGGGAGGGATGAGCTGATGGGACACATTCTGTCATTTGTGCTGTTGTAGCAGTTGGGTACAATGTGGAGAAACACATGTTTTAGGATTTTGGCCCTGCATTTCACACCAGGAAAGGTGTCCCTGCACATGGAAGGGGTGGAATGAGATGAGCTTTAAGATCCCTCCCAATCCAAGCTTTTCCATCCCAGAGGAGGGAAGGCTGGAGGCTCCAAGCATAAGAAAGATGTAGATGTGTTTGAGAGTGTTGAAAGGAGGTGACAAAGGTGCTCCAGGGGCTGGAGCCCCTCTGGATCCAGACTGGGAGAGCTGGGAATGTTCACCTGGAGAAGAGAAGGATCCAGGGAGAGCTTGGAGCCCCTTCCAGAGGCTCCAGGGGCTCCAGGAGAGCTGGAGAGGGACTTGGGACAAGGGCTGGAGGGACAGGACACAGGGAATGGCTTCCCACTGCCAGAGGGCAGGGACACATGGGATAGTGGGAAGGAATTGTTGGCTGGGAGGGTGGGGAGGCCCTGGCACAGGTTTCCCAGAGAAGCTGTGGCTGCTCCATCCCTGGAAATGTTCCAGGCCAGGTTGGATGGGGCTTGGAGCCACCTGGGATAGTGGAAGGTGTCTCTGTCCATGGCAGGGGGTGGAACAAGATGGGCTTTAAGGTTCCTCCTGATCCAAAGCATTTTGGGATTCTTTCAACCCCTTTACCCAGTTGTGTCAAAGAAGAACATCTCTGGATTTTATGTTCTTGTAGTTTGAGGAAGTTCACGAAACTCTGATCAGTCTTTGTGATCTTTCAGCCTGTTTTCTTCCTCTACTTTTCCTTTTTTAAAAAGTGTTTCTTCTGCTCTGTTGTCCATTTTTTTAATATGAAACTCGTGTTTTTTCATGACACTCCCTGTCACTATTGTCACACTCTCAGTGATCCTGACTGGATGCATTCCCTGCTTTTGGGCTGTCTGGTAGAAGTGGTGAATTTTGCATGTGCTGTTTCCCCTCAGCTGTTTGATCCTCTGGGATCAGACTTGATCCTGCTGCCAGGAATTATCCATGATGTTACTGGCAAACATTCCAGCTGCCCTGGAGTGGCCAGGCTTAGATTTGATCCATGGATTCCTGGATAAGGAGTTCATGGAAACGAATCTTCTGGGTATTCAGCAGCCAAAGGTAATTTGAAAATTAAAAACATATTAAAAATGCACAAAAATGACAAAAAGCGGAGGAAGAAAACCAAGAAAAGGAAAGGGGGGGAAGATGAGAAAAATGTTTTGAGGTGAAGTCTTGCAAGAGGTGCCCAGAGACATGTTTTTGTGTTCACATTTCTTTTGCTGTTAGGGACAGAAATCTGTTGATTACATGAAACATCAATTTCCCTTATCCTACAGCTTTGTACTCAATGCTCAACCTCTTCAGCTGGGATTTTATCTTTGTCCTGGATTGCTGAGGTTTGAGAGAAGAGAGCCAATTAAATTAATTAAATTTTGGACACCATAATAAGAGTCAGTAATCCTGTTGTATTACTGCTGCATATCACTTAAAGTTATTTCCACCCTTTACTTGCTTGTTTCGTTTTTTTTAGGATATTTGAGTTTTTCCTTCTGTTCAGTATAATCCTTTTTTGTTGCTTTGTTTGTTTGCTTTTGGGTAACTGCATTTTTTTTTGCAACTTGCTGATGTGTGTTACTAAAGTTATGTTTCATGTAGAAGATTTTATTTAGAGATGTGAGGGGTGTGTGTATCTATACAAACTATATATATGTGTCTGTGTGGTGAAAGTCAGACATTATGTTCATATCCTTCTCTGAGATAATTAAAACATTTACATTTTTTCATTATAATCAGATATCATAGAGCTCATGTAAAGGTTTTTATTTTTCTAGTAAATTTTCCAGACATTCTGGTGCTCAACTTAGCCTGTACTATTTATTACATTTAAGCCTGTGAGTGACATTTAGATCAAAATCACTGTTTTATTGCAAATCATTCTAATTTCATTTGTGGTAGTTAAAAATGAGACAAACAAAGGTGGAGAGTCCAGTAAAGCATTTCCTTTCACTGCCTATGCTGGGAAGTGGAGTTTATTCCTTCTGAAAATCACTGTATTTTCTTTACAAATCACTTTTATGTAGAAAAGGTTTATAGATTTAGTTAGTGAATGCAGTTATTGGTTTAAAAAATGCCTTTGGGCTTTGAGCCCCCCTGTGTGTGATGGGCTTCACTCACCTTCCTGAGTGGAAATAAACCTGGGATTTTCCAGTCTTTCAGGGGGAGACCAGAAGTCTCATGAGGCACAAATGTCAAAATATCAGATGGAAAACTCTGAATGCACTTCCTTAGCTCCTGAAAAACCCTGGTGAACTGAAAGGCAGGACCTTCACAGCTCTAAAACAGCTCGTTCCACTCGAAGGGGACCTGCAGACATTCTTTTATTTGGCTTTTCTGCTCAAGCACTTGAGTTTCCTCCTGCCTTTTTCTGTCCAGATCAGCTGCTTTGTGTGCCTGGAGTGGAGATTTCTGGCTGCAGGTCTTTTGTCCCCAATTTCAGCTCATGTCATGGCCCCTGAACACTCCCAGCTCTGAGTTCTTGTCCTTAAGGGTCCTCCAGGGATTTCAGCAGCAGGGAAAAGTTCTCCCTGTTCCTGGGAAGCTGTGAGGCTTCACTGTGGAGCCAACTGTTATATTGGGAAGGAATTGTTGGCTGGGAGGGTGGGGAGGCCCTGGCACAGGTTGCCCAGAGAATTGTGGCTGCCCCATCCCTGGAAATGTCCCAGTGCAGCTTGGAGCCACCTGGGATAGTGGGAAGTGTCCCTTCCCATGGCAGGGGGTGGGATGGGATGAGCTTTATGTGCCTTCCAACCCAAACCACTCTGGGATTCTGGGCTGTTCCCCCCCAGAGAGCAATTACAGAGGAGGAAACTGAGCCACTGAGGTGAGGAAGGTGTTCCCACCTCCTCCTGCAGCACAGGAACCACCAAAAAAGAGCCTCTTGCTTTGTTACAAAAGTTCTGGACCCTGAACTTCTCCTTGAGAGGTAAATGACACAGAAGGTGTTTTTTAACTCATTCCCATGAGAGCTCAGAAAAGGACTCCAAACTCCTTGTCGAAGTTACAGGACTGCTGAAACACCTGAAAATAGTATTTTTTTTATAGATAACCTGCCTATTCCCTAGGACAGCCTGTGGTCACTGGTTTGGGAGCACTTAGAGCAATGTCCTCCTCCAGAACTGCCCAGTGACCCAGTGTAATAGTGCAGTGACTTCAGTATTGATCAACAGGCTCCTTACAGCATCTCCTGGGAATTATTTCCTTAGTAACCTGTGAGCACTGCTTAGCTGCTTCACCTAAAATTGACTCCAAAGAGATTGAAGAGGCCTGGAGAAAATGTTCTGTGTTGTGAACTCAGTTTAGGCTGAGTCTAAACTGGGACTGAAATGGAATAGCAGGATTTGAACCTTTGCTGTCTCTGCAGAGCTTCTGGTTTCTGTCTGTATTACACAAAACTTGATGTTTTTTGACAGTAAGTGAAATTAAAAGCTTCTTCTCCCCTTCCCAGCCTTGGAAGTGTCACCTTTCCTATCATTCTTTATCCAAAGATTTTTTTGATCAAGCAGTTGCAGGTTCCCAGTGCTTTTAACTGGGCCAGTTTAGGTTTAAGTGGTTGGGAGGATAATTACAGATATTTCTTTGTAGTGCCAATAAATTGGGAAATCAAGCTGTGACTTTGCCATTGGTGATAGCAGTTATTCCAAAAAGATATTCCTGAAGCAGTTGGAACCCAGTGAGTTCCATGCCTCAGGTAACAGGAACATTCTTTCAGAGCTTTCCAGATCTAATTTCTGCAGTGTGGCCAAATATTTCAAGCACATATGTTGAAACTGCCTTTCACAGCCAGTATTTAGGCTTGGATTTTCTTGGAAGGTGTGGGAGAATGGTCCTTTGGAAAATCAGACTCCTCTAATTACGTAGGTAACATATTTTAAAATGTTAGAATCTGTCCATGAATCATCCTCTCCCATTATTAGAGGTGACATTTCCACTTAATTTCCCAGTGGGATTCCATTTAATGTTTCCAAAACAACGCCAGTTGAAATCATATTTGTTTTGGTTGTTTGCCTTCAGAAAGGAATTTTTATGGGAGGAATTGCAAAGTTTTTCAAATGGAAGGAAGAAGAGTTTTTGAGATGGAATAATTGTAAAAGTTCCACTTGTTATTTTCTTCTAAATTCAATACTTTGAATAGATGTCAGACTTGTGAGGCAGCTGTGATGTGTCAGAAACAAAGGATTTGGGAGTCTGATGGATTTTCTTAGTTTGATCATGTTCTCCTTCAGTGAATTGTGTGTTTTTAGTGCTGCTGCGACCAGAGCTGCTACTTTGCTTTTAATTTACACACCAAGAATTTAGTCCATCCTGGGAATATTCATATTCTCTTACCAGGAAGGAGTTTTTTAATCCGATATATTGAATTTTCATTAAATTACTGCTATGATGAGATAGATACAGAACAAGTCTGTTCCAAATAAAAGGAAGCCAAGTGGTTTTTGGCCCCAAATAAAAGGAAGCCAAGTGGTTTTTGGCCCTGAGCCCTCATGGTACATCCTTCAGGCCAAGGTGGGGGTTCAGCCATGACTCCAAATGTCCTGGGTTTTTTTGGAATCACCAAGGCTAATTGTGTCTTGAAGTTTTATCACCTCTCACTAATAAGATTCTGCAAGATACCTGAGTCTCTGCCTTGTTTTGGGGTTGGTGTGTCATGTATAACATTGAAATATTAGGAAAAATTCTAAATAAGGAAAAACTGCTCCTGCTTTTGGAAGAGTGTGAAAAGGGAGGAATCAAACAGAGGGGGGGAAACAACATGTGTGTGAAGGATAAGAGAGACATAAAATCTTAGTGTGCTGCTTATTAATAGGATTTATTGCTGCTATTTGTAGTAACCCTGATTGAAACCATTTCTTTCACATTGTGTACTTGATATTTGCCAGGAAATTAGGAGAAAACATTAAATGTGTTGCCTTCTGCCCCCCATCCCCTTTCCCTTCTCCTGATCTTTTTACTTGGGAGGTTTTAAACATTTATGGGGGGAAAAAAAAATCCCATTTTCAAAGGGCATGTAGCACCAAGGTAATAATCACAGTACTGTGCTGCTTTATGGGGCAATAATCCAGTTGCCTTGTTTGAAAAAGCTACTTGGCCTTCATTCTCCAAGGCTTTCCCTTCGGGAATGGAGCTGGATTATTGCCTTGTAAAACAGGGCTGCATCCCTCTTGTTGATTAATTATAAATCTGGGCCTATCTCTGCTCACAGAGTGCTTTCTGTCTTCCAGCATTCCTGTTCCTTTCCTTCGTGCTTTTGTCCAGGAATTCACCAATAAAAGCCGAGTTCCAATAAAAATAAAAAAAAATAAAAGCCGAGTTCTGCTCGGTTTGTGCTGCTCAAATGTCAATCCCCATCCTGGGAGTCTCTGTGTGAGCACATCATTCATTTATTTCCTTCTCATCAAGGTGAATCCCAGTTTACTCAACTTCAGAGCCCCTTATTTTCTGCAGCCACTGGGATGTGTGAGCCTGGAGTAAGGAAAGTAGAACCATCCCAAATCAGAGCTCAGAGGTGTGGGAATCTCCTTAGTTAGAACTGGGAATGTGAGTCACCATCAAGATACTGCCACTGTCAGCACTTACTGACCCCCCCTAAGTGTTGTCAACTGACTTTTTGGGGCTCTTTAATAATATTTTGGAGTCTTTTCCTACTTCCTGGGACTTTCTGGGAATGGGAAAGAGAAGTCCAGAAACTCCTGAGGTACCAAGAAGCCAAGCAGAGCTGTGATCATGTGCTGGCAGGACATTTTCCAACCTGGCAGGACAGTCAAGTGCTGCCAACCAGGCTCCAGACTGACAGACACTCTCCAAATTGGAATATTGCAGGATTTGGGACATCACCTGTGATTTGTGTGCTGGAGTCTGAGTGATGTTCTTGGAAATCCAGTTTGCTCAGCAAACAGTGAGGGTTTTCACATGGAATAGTTGTGATTTATGCTTGGGAAAATGGCCATCACCATTCCTGATTTATTTGTGTCTCAGCTTGGATGCTGTGGTTTCTCCCCTTGGAAGTGATTTGGGGATGGAGCCTGGTGTTGTGTGTGACCTCAGTTTGAAACTGAGGGTTCATCCCACGTGATAAATGTCATTGTTTTCTTTCTGAGCAGCACAACAGGGACAAGGAAAAGTGTGATTCCATTAAGGAGAAGATTTTGCACAGTGAGAGTGGGAATCACCATCCTTGGAAATTGGGAAATTAACTAGAGGTGACGCTGAGATTTGGACTGAACATTGAATTTGTTGTGCTTTGAACCAGTGTTTGAACTTCAGATCTCAGAGGTTCTTCCAAGCTTTGCCTTCCTGTGGTTGGAATTAGGAAGTGCTGCCATGGATTGTGTGCAGCCAGACAGAGAAATTCCTTGTTCTGTTGGAAAATTATATCCTTGGGATCTGGTTGCTGCACAAATCTTCTCCTCCCTCAGTTTTGGGTGTAGCACCAGAAGTTGGGGGAGCACCTTCATGATAATCAGCTTTTCTCAAATCCCACCTCAGCAGGAAGGTTAGAGCAGGATAAAGATGTTCCTGCCACTGCCTGGGGCTGCAGGGCCTGGAATCCTGGAATCATTCCATGCTTTGGGTTGGAAGGGACCTCAGAGCTCATCTCATCCCACCCCCTGCCCCGGGTTCCAACCTTCCACTATCCCAGGTTGAATCTAATGTTCAGATTTCCTTAAATTAGAATTTTCCTCCCTTTTCTTTCCTACTCAGCTTCATGATTTCTAGTTTGTTCTTTGTCTCTACTTCTGTTCCTGACAGCTCAGTGACCTTACACACTAAAAAATGCTATTTTTTTGACACTCCATATGCAAGAATCTCTTGTGCCTGCCTGAATTCCAAGGAAGTTATTAACTTTCAGTGAGATGGGCTCTTCTTTCTCACCCACTAAGGCAGAACACAGGTTTCACTGTGAAGTTCTGTGCCCTGCAGTGTGTAGTTTTTACAAATAAATGCAGGAAAAAGGTATGTTTTAGGCACATAAATGAGGCAAATCACTGTGCTCCACTATTGACTTTTTGGGATCAGACATATTGATAATTCACCACCTGGTGACAGTCAGTTTTGGGTGCTGATTCTCCCTGGTTTTGAGGGAAATTGTGAGCTCTGGATGTTTGGATGCTTTGCAGAGTCTATAGTTCTCTGTGTGAAATGGGAACAGGTCTGATCACCCAAGAAATTAAAATTTTTCACTTCTTTTAAGTGATCAGTGCTGATGTCTCCTCACTTCTACAAAGGTCTTTGGTTCTTGAAAATTATAGAATTGTTCAGGTTGGAAAAGACTTTTAAGATCATCAAGTCCAACCATTAATCCCAGCACTGCCAAGTCCATCCCTAAACCACGTCCAACCACATTATAGAGGTAAAGCTCAGTTTACCCATGTAAAACAATTTAATAATATCAAAAGGATTTTTATGACCAGTGTATATTATCAGTATTGTATTATTTACAATTAGTGAATAATCTGTAACGTGCATTTTGAATTTTACTGTGTCTAAATTTTGAATAGGAGGGATAAAAGAGATTTAACTATCAAACAGATTTAGTGACAAGTTGAATTAGGAGGAATAGCAGAGGTAGGAGGGTGAATTTTGGGAAGCAGGAGGAGGTTACTGTGTACTGAGAGGCCTGAACTGCTGCTTTTGGTGACACCAAAGCTCTGAAAAGGTTTATAAAGAAGAACCAATTTAAATTTAGAAACGAGGAGCCCTCATGTGCCATCACCTGTATTTGGGACATGCAGGTTAATAAATAATTTCCCTCTTTAATTCCTTAAAAATGAAATATATTTCTGCTTCCACACCCTCTTAATTTCTTATTGTTTTGTGTAAATGAAGTCAGGGCAGGAGGGTGTTTTAACTTCACTTAGAGCAGCATAATTGGGAGGATATAAAAATGATACAACTAAATTGGCTCAGATTTTCCCTCAATGTAGCTCAGCTTCAATTCTCTTGCTGCCCTTGTGCCCCGTGGTTCTTGTGGCACTGGAGGAATTTTGGAAGAGCAAGAGCTGCCTGTGGCATCGAGGCAAAATCAGAAGCAAATTTAAATGATTAATTAGTGTCATCTCGTGGCTGTTTTACCCAAGGATTTCGGGGACTTACTGAGCTCAATTAATGAGAGAAATTCCAAGAGCAGGTTTTTGGGACAGGGTTTTGAAGAGTGGAAATGACCCAGTTGTTGGGGGCACAGTGAACATACACCTCCCACTGAATTAGGGAAAAAAATCCATTTTCATAAAGCTTTTATTTTTTAGTTATTTAGTGTTGGTGAAAATCAACCTGGTGCACAATTTCTTTGAAGTTGTAAATGACGGAGGACATAAATCTCAGCTGTATCTGAGCTAAAAGTGTCCACATTCCCAAAAATGACTGGGCAAATCCATGGAAGAAAAGTCCACTGGGGGATTCAGATCCAGGTACCAGCCTGGAGACTGGAAAATATTCCAGGAAATTGTTCTTTTGTTGGAGGGAGAACCAGGATCTGAACTGACTTTTGCTTCCCAGCTGTTTTACAATCTGTGTTTTAGGATTTGAGAAATACCTGTAACAAACAAAAAGGGGAAAAGAAGTAAAAATGTCGAGATGTTTAAAATTTAGAAATATTTGTATCCAGTTGAAACTGTTGTTATCATGCTTCCATTTGGGAGCAAACACTGCTGAACTAAAATACTCTTATTTCATGCTGTTACAGAAAGCTCAGGTGGGATTCTGGAAGTTTTCTGGTGCAGTTCCTTGGATTGAGATTCCATCACATTTTTAGGCACCTTGTTCTTGTGTTTAAGTACTTCCATTGGGAAAAATATTTTCCTTTTGTGGAGCTGGAGCTTTTCTTGCTGCTGCTGCTTCAGTTTTGAAAGTACACAACTAAATGTTTTAATACTGAAGCAATTGCATCTTTTGAAAAATACAAATCATTATTAATTGATTATTCTTGCAAATTTTGAAAGCAAGGCATTGTAACAGTTGCTGTTGAAGAACGACATTGATCCCTGTGCAGCTGTAATTATATTATTTAATGTCAGTGACACTTTTTCAGCCCAGAAGTGACAGCTGGGGGTGGGAATACAAAATATCTCAAGCTGGGATGAGGGATCCTGGAGTAGAACAGGGATGGACACTGAGAAACACACAGAAACATCCTCAAAGTTGCCATAATCTGGTTTTTTTCCGCCTTAAAACTATGCAGATGCCCAGGATTTTGCCCTAATTCATCCTTCTCCTGCTCCCCTATGGATCAGAGAATCATGGAATCAAAGCTGTGGTTAAGTAGAGGAAACCTCATGTACTGGAATATTGTAGGCTTTGAAATGAAAACTCTCTGTACATTGTGTTTCACAGGTTTTAAAGGTACAAGTTGTTTTGATCAAGCTTTAGTAATATAAAGATAAATTTAATATAATGTCTGTAATTGTTGATACTTTGGGATTGTAGTCTCATGGAAATAAAAGACAATTAAAAAAATGTTTAGAGAAATCTACTTCACTCTACTTACTCATTTCAGGTGTCTAGTAATTGGGAAAACTGCAGCCATATTTAAAAAAAAATTATTTCTTCCTAGCTACTCTATTTTCTCAATAGTTTTTAGTGGAGAAATAGTAAAAATATTTATTTTAGGATCCCTGCAGTCCAACTGTGCAGGGAGAAATGGTGAATTCTGCTTACAAGGTTGAATTAAACATAATTTTTGACCACATCGTGCCAGGTCATCCCTGGTGTCGGGTCCTCCTGGAGGAGTAAAACGATCCCTTTGTGCTGGGAAGTGTCAGTTCATCCCTCATCCCCTTTTCCCTTTGTGGTTGTTGTACCTTGGGGCAAAGATCCATGATTTCACAGCAGGAGGAACAGGAATTCAGGGAACACTTGGACAGGGTGGGATTGTTGGGGTGTCTGTGCAGGACCAGGGTCCCCTCCAGCTCAGGAGATTCTGTCCTTCAATATTTCACTTTGTACCTGTTTAAAATAAAACTTCTAAATGTCCCTCTGTACCAGTTTCCTAAAACATCCCTGTATCCCTGATTTCTGCTCACTGCCCATGTGGGTCTTGGTGTTCATTTGATTCATTCCTACTATTTCATGCCCAGTAGAATTTTAGAATTTAGAATTTAACCCACCTTAATTCACTCTCTCTTTTACTTTCCTGCACAATTCCTGCACTGTGGATGCTTGTGAGCATTAACATTAAAGCTGAGTTAAACCTGCATTTAAAAGCAAATAGTATTTTAGACAAAAGCAGAAGCAGCACATAAGATGTAACTTTTGCATTGATATCTCGAGTTACTACAAGCTTTGGTTGGAAGGGATAGTTAAAAAGTTACTGTTGGTGAACTTGAGTGCTGGAAATATTGCTTTGATCTCTCAGTTTGTACCATTTCATGTCATGCTTGGGTTCAGGGACTTGGTTCATTCTGCATATCCCTAAAAAATAAAGGCACATAACCCACTTACAGATCCAGAAAGGGATTTTTTTTGTCATTCATGGAGAGTCACTTTGTCCTTATTTGCACTTTTTCTCTGTCCCAGTAAAAATTCCAGTTTCTAAGGATGGTTTAGGACAGAGAGAATCTCATCCTGCTGCATATCTGGGGAGTCCAGAAGTCGTTCTGCACTTTGTCAGACCTGTCTGGAACCAGGAGAGACATTTCAAAGACCTTCCCCCTTCTCACAGTGGGGTTTCCCTGATCCTCCTGGTTGGAATGAGTTCCTTTGGAATGCTAAGGAGCCTCAAGTCCAGCAGTTCTTTGTACAAAGTTGTTTTACACCGGATTTAAAGGCACACACAAGAAAATCTCACCCCAAAAACTTGCACCATTCCCGTTTTTCCTGCTTCCTGACACACAGGACATGGGGAGATGATTGACCCCAATAAATGTGAAAGGATGAAGGAACAGGCTCAGCTTTAACCTCTCTCTGCCCTGGGATGATGCTGTTGTAGGTCCACAGTAATTACTCAGTAATTATCCAGGAAGGGAAACAAAGGATTTTTGAGGAATGACATGATAAGGGATATTGGATGGCTGTAGATTTAATTGAGAAAAAAAAAATTAGGCTTTTCTGTGAGCTCTGCTTTTTGGCCAAATTCCATGTTTTCATAATTCTCCTTTTAAATGTGTCAGCTCAGGGTGTCAAAGAATCATGGAATGGTTTGGTTGGAAGGGCCTTATAAATTATCCCATTCCAACACAGGTTCCTTCCACTCTCCCAGGTGGCTCCAGCCTGGCCTTGGACACTTCCAGGGATGGAGCAGCCACAGCTTCTCTGGGAAACCTGTGCCAGGGCCTCCCCACCCTCCCAGCCAAGAATTCCTTCCCAAAATCCCACCCAAATCTCCCCACTTTCAGTTTGAAGCTGTGATGGAGGCAAAAATAAGATTTTCTGAAAGTTAGAGGAGCACTTCCAAAAAATTGGGAACATCAAGTGCTGGACTGGTTTTCCAAAGGCAAATCACCTAAATGTATAAAATATCCAGTGTATTGCTGGGATTGGCTCAGTGACCCAGCTGGTCCCTTTCTAATCAAATAACAATTAATAACAGAACAGAAAATAGTTTCCAGGCATGAATTGTGTTTATCTTAATATCTGACTATTTTTTTTTAAATGATTTGACTCTCCAGCCTTTATGAATTGTGGGATGAAGATAAAATTTTAACTCATTGAGGAAAATACACTTCCATTCTTAGGGAGTCTGGGCTGTGCCATTATCCCATTTTAGAGTCACAGAAAAATACCTCAGTGAATAAAAGTATTTTTATTAAATTCCTGCTATCATCTCTTCCTTTTTACATTTGGCAAGGATTAATATTGCTCTATCATTTAGTCAGAAAAGAGCAGGTCCTTGTAATGAACTGTGACAAGAGAGAGGTGAAGGAGAGCTTTGATAGACAGATGTGATATAATGACACAGAGATAATATACAATCCACAGGCCTCAGATCTTGATATTTTATGTATGTTCAGCTGCAGGAAAAATAGAGGAAAAAGGGGTTTTATTAAAGGGAAAAAAAGCATTAGATGGTTTGATTGCAGAAAGCTGACTTGGATCACTGCTGTGGAGGAGGAGAGGATGTGTGTGAGCATCCAAACCTCTCCTCTTGGTGGGGAAATGGGAATATTCTCTCACTGCAGCCTTAGGGAGGATTTTGCTGAGATGTCCTCAAAACTCTTAATTTATCCTGCTGTGCCTTTGCTGCCTGAAGACTGAGAAGATTTTGGAGAAGACAAAGGAGAGAAGACTTTGGCCCAGGGAAGCTGTGGCTGCTCCATCCCTGGAAATGTCCAAGGCCAGGTTGGAGCAACCTGGGATAGTGGAAGGTGTCCCTGCCCATGGCAGGGGTGGGATGGGATGAGCTTTAAGGTTCCTTCCCACCCAAATTCTTCTATTATTCCATTCCATTAAAAATCCAGAATATTTTGGACGTGTTAATTTTCATTCTCACCCTGGAGCCAAATAACTGCCTGGCTTTGAAGAGCCCAAGTTTGTATTTGCTTGTAACTTTAATCTCTCTAAAACTGCCAAAAGAATGATTTGTTTCTTTTCTTTAAAGATGTGTTTAATTCTTCTTCAAAAACTTTTTCACTGAGATATTATCATTAAAATAACTGTGTTAAACTCAGCATCATGAATAATTCATGCTGCAATCTTGAAAAAAACGGCCATGCAAAACTACAATAATTAGTTTTATGTGATAGGAAAGGCATTATTTTCGTATTTAGACAGGAAGTGAATATTTATTTAGATACACCATTCATGATGCACTAAATTACAACAGAAACCAGTGTTTGTAATTTAAAGAAATGACAAGTCAATTTGAAAACCAGCCCTAAGATGCAAACTCATACCTTGCCACCTACCTGATAAAATTCATTACTTTGTGTATTTATGCATTTGCTGTTAAATGGGAGGTTTTCAAATGTGGTTGCACATGGAAAATTAGAGTTGAGCCCATGATGTTGCCTTTTAAGATTCTTTTTGCATTTATTTGTAATATTTGCAGTAGTAACATCTCTCATTTTCTGAGGACACAATTACAATTCTCATTAATTCCCCCCAGCCCTGTAGAGGACTTTAAAGAAGCTGTGGCTGAAGTCATGGCACATGTTTCAATACCTGATTTTCCTGGATCTGGGATTGGATCCAATACTGTCTGGATCCAATACTGATTGACCTAAATATTGTCATACAATAATAACCCACCTCTTCCCACAGGAGCCTGGGTGACAGTTTTGAGTCAAACTCTTTTTTTTCTCTTCCTGACATTTTGGAAAACCATCTCCCTTTCCCAACAACAGAGTAAGGGATTGACCTGAGTGAATTCCCTGAACTCTGTCCTGCATTTTCCAATATTCTGAATTTCTGGTTACTCACTGACTCAAACTGAATGGCAGTTTTTCAATGTAATTAATCATCACATAAAGAGCAAATAAGAACAAAAAAAATTAATTTCTTTAAGCTGTGACAGCCAGGGCTTCCAGG
>WEIV01009540.1:0-10412 GCA_013390005.1 Calyptomena viridis
GCTTTTGCAGCACATGTTTCAGTTAAGTCCAGTTAAGTCAGTGTTAAGTCCAGGGTTTAGGACGGCATGCTGAGATTGTGATAAGAACTTAATAAACAAGAGAAACTGAGAAGCTGCGAGTCCGACCTCTTTTATCTGGTATTGGGACTTTGATAAAAGGAAGAAAAACTCCAATTTAGGAGCCCAGGCCGCAACAGTCCTATGCAAGGCTAAGGGTTCGACTCCATCCTTGTGGGTCCCTTCCAATTCAGCATATTCTGTGATTCTGTGAAAACTTCCTTCTTACATTTAGGTCTTCTTATAATGTACAGAGGAACTGTTACATGGTTCCTTGAAACTGAACAGTCCATTAAAATAATCAAATACTTGGAATGTCTCAGAAATCTTCTGTTTTTCATGTTGTATCATTGTATGCAGGCATTTAACTCACCAATTGATCAATCAATCACATTTTTAATTATTAAAACATCAAATAAGATGTCAGCAGAATTAGGATTTGGGAGAACAGCAAAACTGAGCAATTCAAAGTACAGGAAAGACTGAACATCATATTCTGATCCTTGTGATTGAGCTTGGAAAACCATTTCCTTGCTAAACAGTAAAACAGATTTTAGAAATAACTATTTTCTTTTGAAAAAAAAAATCAGGTGTCATATGATGAACGCATCCATGGCTCTCACTTGCAATCATATCAGATACAGCTACAATGGTAGGACTCAGAGATGCAATAAATATTCACTGAAATCCCGCAATTTTCAATTATTTGTGTAAAGCATATAAAGTAGTTTTAAAAAAAAGGGTATATAGCATTATCTTTAATGTCAGTATCTTCCCACCTGTGATGACAGCAAAAATTAGTAACAAGTATGTTAAAACCTTATTTAATATCTTGTATCAAAACTATATTCCCAGAAACACAGCAAAGTTTGCAGAGGGTCTTGGCGTCAAAAAAAAATTCTAAACCAGAAAACACTAGAAGAGCAATTATAATCTTATGCATTTTTCCTTTCGCTATACCAAAACTAAGAGAGAGCAACACTTATGCCTCTCCCATTTGATACCCAGTTGGCACTGATGCAGTATCACTCTATTCACTTTTTCCTTACAGATGCTCACGTTTCCATAAGATAGAAAACTTACTGGACTTGGAGGAAGGGAAACTGACATTGCCAAAATCAGTGCTTTTCAGCTTTAACTTTTAAGTTTCCATACTAGTGAGAAATCTTCAAAATCTTCACAAGTTCTAGTTTGAAAATGCAAATAAAACAAATATTCTTAATTAAGTGAATCAAATGTGGCCATAGAATCTGAAGAATACTCTTTGCTCACTGTATGCCATTAATACAGAACACCTTCTTCACTCTTCCAGTGCCTGCAATTCTATCTTGAGGCAGGAAATGGTCAAGCAGGCACAACAAACAGCAACACTACCAGTTCAAATAAAACCCTTTCTTGGGGCAGTTGAGTACCACCTCGAGAAAAAAAGCTTTTGCTGGGTGATCAATTTTTAATATAGAGCAAAATTTTATCAAGCCACTAGTAGGCATTATTTTATTCATAAATATATTACTGTCTTGTCAGGTAACATATGGCGTTAATATCTTCCCTTTTTCTGGAAGACAAGTATCAAAAGATTATCTACAATACATCAAGTACCAACCACTTAGTCATACAATAACAAAAAAGATAGGAGGATGTCAATTTTCCAGTTTTGATAACAAAGATTAATTTATCCAATCATTTAGATTAAGATTTACTCTGTAACATTTTTAGATGGAATAATTAAAACAGCATTATGTTTTTGCTATTTAAATTAATTATATTCATGTGACAAGAAAAAGTTTCCCCAAAAGAAATGTCAATTCTTGGCATTAGGTCAAAGACTTCATGGATTATTAGAAAGAAGTGACTACTATGCTATGTTGATTAAGGATAAAACAGTCATCCATATTCCAGGTGTCTAACATGCTCTCATAGTTACAGGGGCTGAGACTGTTTATCACTTTCAGGGTATAACCAAAAACTGTATATTCTACACCCTCTATGTCATTCCTGATGGGCTGTTAATAATTTGGTAACAGCTGCCCAGAGCACACTTCACACCCCAGGCCACAACAGATAAGGAAAGAGATCCGGGGAGACATTAACACCTCCCTGCTCATGGGCCCAGCTGCACTGACACAATAGGCACTTACAACGGGCCACAGCATCAAAGGATCCAAAATATCCCAGGAGTCACAGAGACAAAACAACTATTGTGAACTTCCTGCCCTGGGGGAGGTACTGGGGATATATAATCCTGGAAGTTTGAGACTGGGGAACCTCCTCACCAGACCCAGAGGGAGAACAGAACTCCAGCAGGGCTGTGGCTGCCACTCTTGAGGAGACTGCTACCGCTTCTTCAACAGAGCTGCTGTCTTCCACAGGACCATCATCCCGACTACCAGGTTTTTCCTTTCCTTCTGCTCTGCACCCAGGAGCACCACGCAGTGCTGGGGCAGGGGCTCACCAGCACTGTGCTGTTCCTGTCCCAGGGGGGCTGGGCTTGTGGGGCAAAGCAGTTTTGTTATCTTGTGTCATTTTTTGTAGTGTGATCTTTTTAGTAAAATTGTAGCTCTGACTTGTGGTCTCTCCAAAAGAGGTTCGTTTCTCCCGCTGGTTTACTTTTAAACCAGCACGCATGCCAATAAATTTCAGATTTAAAATATGCTAAATAAGATTTCTTACTGTGTGTCCAGATACATATTAGGTAGCATCCTTTGGTAGGGGAATACTAAGACAGAAAGTACAGTGTCTGAATTGCACTATCTGAGGTGCAGATAGTTCAGAATAATTATTAAAACTCTAAAATTTGTGTACAATGTGCAAAAAATGACACTAGTTGTTTCAGAATTGGAACTTCACTCCCACAAGTTTTCTAGTATTTTTCCTGCTTTGTTGCAATAATTTCAACAAGTTGGATCACTGTAGGTGCCTACTATGCCAAGGTATACCTCTTGGCAATCTAGTCAACATCTGCTGTTTATTCAGGAAGTTCAAGTAAAACTTTACATGAAACCACTCTTTCTATTGTTCAAAATATTTTGTATTGATCCATTTGCCACGCATGGTTGATTCTGAATTCAGAATGTGAAAAACTGCTTGCTCTGAGACATGAGCCAGGAATAAAACTATTCATATCAGGAATTTCAATGCAATTTAGTAAATAAGGAATATTTAACAATCCCCTAAATACTGGCCTCCTTACTCTACACATCATAGTGAAAATGATTGTTTTCAATATTCAGTCCCATTATTACACCTGCATTTATGAGTCTTAGAAGTTTTCCTAGCATGTCCAGCTGGAGTGTACTCAGAAGATAAGCATGCACTTCTCAAGCCAGTGCCAAATGCAACGAGAAAAAGAAACACATCAGCTACAAGAGACAGAAGGGGGTACTGCTATTTCACTAGCATGACAATACAAGCATTTTGCGTCTGTTGCCTGCTACTGTGTGCATGTACACCGCCTGTTGGTGAAGAGGGTACTGGTACAAAAATCCAGGCCAGCAAAAGACAGTGAGGGACCAGAGAATCCTTGAAGGAGAAACTAAAACAAATTCCACAAACCAAAGAAAAAACTCCACCCAAATGGCAATTTTCTCTTCACACAGCTACAGCAATGAGTATGTCAAGCATCAAACAAAGCAGGATACCTGCCATGCATGACTAATACCTGCTGACAAGTTTAGTAAATTTTTAATCTTAAAACACTACAATACAGAAACATATCATTATAGTATTATGAATAATTATTAAGAATAAAAACAGAGCAGACAAAACCTTTAAAAATAATTAACAAAACCAAATCTTCAAAGTGTTTTGCTATCTAAGTTTGCTGTCAAAAATGTCAAAATAATGTCAGAAAGAGGAAAGTGATTGACAAGATATGTCAATCTCAGAAAGCCACATTGGACCCTACAACACACTTGGAAGTCATGGAAGACTTTAAGAGGGAGATGAGTAAAATTTCCTGTATCCGTGCAACCATTATTATACCATTCACACATACTACCCATTGCCACATTGTGATTAACAGACCAGCACATTAAGGAAAAAGTTGCAATCAGGTTACATGAAGAGGACTGAATATCCCTGCTGATTACAAATGACAGCTGATTTCTTCAGTCAGGTCTGCACTTAGAAAATGCACTGTCTTGGAGGATGGATAAGCTCTCCTTGAAAGTAGGAAGGCCAAACTCACCACCAATTTCTTCCCATCCCATACACAAGGAGATGAACACAGTCTTAGTTGAATTAAAGGTTTATCATGATCCATCACCATAAGGCTCCACAATGTGATAATATAAACATTCTTCAAAACCAGATAAGCACAGACCTACATGTATGTCTTAAACTCTCCACTAAGTCAAAAGGTGCCCACCAAGTATTACACAGCACTACGAAACAACCCACACACCCGCAGGCAGGAAAACATCCATACACTGATGCTGGCTTTGAAATTAACTATTTCTGCTGGTCTACTACTGTAAAAAGAAGAGCTAATACAGAAATGTAGTGCTTGAAATGTGTTTTATTTGACAGAAGTCTCAAGAACTCTTGTGCCCTTGGGATCCATGTTCAACTGGATTTCTACTAACCATCATCAAAGTTCCCAATAAACTAACACTACCCCTGTATATCAGATACTCGTAAGTACATAAACAAAGACTAATTTCAAGCAGATCACTTCAGAATTCTCTTTCACTGAAACTGTTATGGTCCTGGACTTGTAGAAATCATTGATTATCAGCTTCACTTTTCCAGCTGAGACTCTGCTTTTAGTGTACCTTCTGAAAAAAAGCTTTTTTGTTCCCTTTTTCCTCCCTCTTCAAATGTATTGTTTTCACCACTCTGAGCTCTCTTTTTCTTTGCTCCAGCAACACTCCATCTCAAGGAAAGACCACCTTGATCAATCAATCCTGTTATCTTCTGCATTAAGTCTGGCAGGGTCTCCGGAAAAGCTATTTAACCACAGAACATAAAATATGCCTGCTCCCCACACTCTTCAATCAGACAAACTTAAAAGCCAGTAGAGAATTGCTGCAGCCATAGCTAAAATATCCCAGAGGAAAAAAGTGGGAGACAATAAAGACAGTCCTTGACGTCTTCAATTCCCTGCTATTGCAGGAACATAATTAGATTCAACTTCCAAATGTTCCTAGATAACAGACCTTGTCCATGTTACAGGAAACATCTAACAGTCTCTGCCATTCTTGTATGAGGGAAATTACCTCTTGATCTCACATCTGGCCATGTGTTGAACACCAAGAGTATGTCCATGACATTTTTAATGAAGAGGATTTTAAACCACTGAGAGCTAGGCCATACTCTGAAGTTTAACATTTTTTGCTGTTCTCCACTGACACAAATGACTCCACAATAGCCTAATTCAAGCTAGGGAAATTTATAAAGTTTCTTCTATTTTCACACCAAGCAAACAGCTTTTAAAGAACTTCCCACAACCTCATTTTAATTTTTAAATTATTATACTTAACACTGAATCTAAGATACTACAAGACAGATGGAAAAAGAATTCCATCCACTACTTAACAAAGCCACCCTTTAACACCGGTGCCCAATCAACTGGTACTTCGTAAGTTTACCAAGTGATAACATGAAACCCACCAACCAATGCCATCTAATATCAAACACACATAATGCTTCCCAGTTACCATGTTAACCATATCAGGAGATACATCAACATTTTAATGGAGGGCACATTATGTCATAAATGACGCGCTGTGCTTTGATGTGTATCAAAAAGTACATTTTGGAGAACTGAATTAAAAATACAATGCACAGCTCCATGGAATTGGCCAATTCCTAGTAATTGAGCTGGCAAGCTATATCCAAGGAATTTATTACAACTTTCATATTCTGTACAGAAGTTTAAACATACAAGTTTATGGAGGTTTTTTGTTTTTTGTTTTTTTTTGTACTGAAAGTTTGTTATTTCAAAGTAAATTGTTTTCCAATTGCTCATCATGATACACCAATATAATGCTATAAATCATCACTTTTCATGGTATAATGATGATGATAATACATTTTAAATTCTTTGACTAATCTCTTGAGTAACGACAAAAAGATCGGACCTTTCCAAACATAAAAACACAATGAATCAACATCTGTCATCTACAGAAATGGCACAAATGGCACAAACATCACTTAATGTGATTACTTAAAACACATCCATCATTCATCTGTAAATCCATTTCATCATATCTAATCCAAACCTCTGCAAGTATTAACAGTCAGCCATGAAAAAAACAGAGTATTTTAGCAACAATTTATCACATGACAAATAGTAGTATTTACAGTTTGGTTGGAAATAAGCCCAGAATTTCTTTTGGATCAAAATTTAAACTTATCTTTCAATTTATGAAATTCCAAATAGTATATTCTTGTTGATTTAAGTAACAGGTATGTAACAGAACTCAGTCTTAAGAAAGGAAGAAGTATAAGTGACTGACTTACCTTTTATTTTTTAATTGCTGGTTGATAAATCTATTTTTCCAAGTGCAACCCTTCCAGAAAACCACAATTTCAGCTCCAACAACAAGAACAAAAAAGATACAGCCTTTTATAACACATTTACGAAGACACTAAAATAATTTTGCCACCAACTTTGTATTCTGAGCTGAATAACAAAATCTGTACGATAAAAATGTAACAAATTCATCTTGAAGGAAAGCAGCATTCTTGGAAATAAAAAATAAAGCTAAGTGACTCTAATACTGGATAAATACTTAATATCTTTAACGAAAGAAAGATTATTAACATCACGGCATTGCTATTTTAGAAAGACTACTCACAAAATGGTCATTAAAATAATTTTCGTAACAAAAAGTGCTAAGTACATGTTATAAATATTAGAAACAGGCAATTTTTCAGCATTGAAACTATTCTTTATTTAATTAAAAAAAGATGGTCTTCATCTGAACACTTTTTTATGGATTTAAGTTCCCTAAAGGCACCATCACCATTAAAAAAAAATAAAAATTTCCCTATACTAATCTGACAATAAAAAAAGAAAATGACAGCAAACACGAAGGTCGTATATGTAGAACTGCAGGGGAATGTATATGCCTTGGAAACCATTTGAGTGAAAGGATACAAGTTTTGGTATAATGGGATTAATGATTTCAATGCACGGCTTGCATTTATAGCTGTTGCACGAACCATAATAGGCAGAATTTTTCCATTCACAATAGCACCATCAAAGAGTGGACCAAAAAACGGAACCTGAATAAAAAATTTATAAGTTCAACATAAAGCAAGATCTTAGCTATAACAATTAGCAATCAACATTAACAATAGAGCACTCAAATACATCTCTTTTCCACTCCTCATTGCTAGATAATCAAACCAGTCATTATGCTGCATGTCAGACCTTTTCTCTCGTGGAATATACAGCCATATAACTGCTTGATATCCTTGACAACAGATAACACAGAATTTGAAGAAAATTAAGCAACTATTTGAATACTATGTCTCATCAAAGATAGTTTTCAACATTTGCTGCCAAAAGCCTAGGAACAGTCATACATATGATGTTTATGACGTTGAAAGGCTAGCTGACAATCTTGTAGGTGGTAGTAAGCAAAGGAATAATTACTCATACTGTAAAATAATATTTATCATGGCTTTAGATATTAGTATGTTCATGTTCTATGATATGTATACAAATGGACTGCAAGCCCTTTACAGAAGAAATCTGTGGTGAAAATTTGGCCTCTTTGGACCAAAGTGTAAAATCTTATTTGTGAGATCAGTAGAAAACCTCAATATTTAGTATAGGTAGCACCCAAAAGGCATACAGAACAGACAGATGTTAAGTTTTGGCATCACATTTTTCTCCAATCAATCATAATTGTGCAATTTAAAAAACCAAAACAAACACTCAGTATATAATTTCCTGTACATTTGAATAAAGTTCTGAAGCTGCTGACATAAAACAGCACAGGGAACAGAGCATACAATCAATATTCTTAAGATGAAACCAGTGTTGCGAAAGAATTTTAGATACCTATATTATTTTGGCCATCAGTCATTTAATGTAGTTTTGAGAATACTGAAATCTGATGGGAGGCATTTTGTTCACATACAAGGACCTCCTTTTGGACTAACAAGAATCACTGTTTTCAACGATTTTCATTTTCCTTCTTAACCTGCACACTTACAATAATACATTTATTTGTACTTGAAGTAGTAAAAGAAGAATATACTTATTAATTAAAAATGTAAGTAATCCAGTAATGACAAGACTGGTTATCATTTCATACTATAGAGGTATATAGAGCTATTTCATGCCTATAGAGGCAGTCATCATAAAGAGGCAATCCTATTTCTGTCATATACCTCATTTATTATTATTTGTGCTTCTAGTAAGAATTTTAATATTTAAAGTATAGAAATTCATGGCAAGTGACATCATGCACAGAAGTTAGGTAGTACAAAATCTCGTGACTACTTTTACTCAGTCAGTGTTCACTACCCTAAACCACTATTTTAAGAACAGGTCCAGCACTGACATTTGAGGAACAGTCATTAGAAAAAAAGTGTGTTCATATGCCTCAGGGTTGAATGGTCTTGCTTTACTGAATTAATCTCCAAATTCTTCTGTGGAGTCAAGAAGAAAGTGAAAACTAGCTTTGAGAGGAAGAAACAGGGATATGACATGGATGGAGGAAGTTGAAGCAGGCCATTATCCAACTACCTCAGTTATGTATCAAATTTGATAAAAAAGTTTGGCAAGTTTATTTTAATATTTAAAATATTATGCAGAATATTCTACCTTTGTTTCCGGATTACGTTGTTAGCAGATATGCTTTACAGGATCAGGCCTTTGTAATTTCAAGTTACTGATTTTACTATGTACTGTACTCACTCAGCTCTTCCTTTTCCTCCTACCACCACTGCAATTGTCAATGCTCAAGACATCACCTTGTTGGATCAATCTATTATACCAAAACTTCAGATTGTAAACAAAACTCAGGTCATGTTAAACATATGAAGGAAACACAGAAGAAAACAAACCCTTACCTCGGGCTTTTTCATGATCTGGATACTGAACATGTGGTTTTTCATGGGATAGATAACTATAAGAACATCACCAAATTCTGTTGGAATTATTCCCCTTCTATAATCTCGCGTATGCTCTGACCAGACAATGTGTACTTCATCATTTCCTAAATGTCTTAGCTAGAAAATAAGGGATAAAAACTTAATTAATATTCTATAGCCATAGATCTATATTAAATGTACATATTTCTAAAGGACAAACCCACTAAAAACAAATGAAGAAANNNTACAAAGCTTTCAAAGAAGAATACTACTGCATTTTCCATAGCCCCCAGATTAACTAAACTAAATGCTCATTTCCCATGAAACCTGTAAATTTTTGTGAAAATAACACCTTACATCCCCCCAAAACTACAAAATTATTCTTGATCTGGCTCAGGACGGCCAAATGGGTTCCTCAAAATCCATGCTGTATCATCAGATGTAATCATATAACCAGATTGAGGAACTTCTTGAATATTCTAGAATTATTGGCACTGATGCTCCAAAATACTCCTTTTCCTAAACATTACCATCTGATAACAGATGTTTACATTATGGAGAGAGGCTTTATGTATACTGATCAAATACACTCAGTAAGGGTTATTTCTGAAAATTCAAAGTGGAATCTCTTTATCTCCTAAAAAAGCGCACCACCAGTTACAGCTGACGCTTCATCCCCAGTTTTCATTTTGTTTCCACAGCTTTAGGCAGGTGGAATTTGTCAAACAATCACCTTGGTGTTATTCAAAGGACTGCACTGTGAATTGCTATTAACAGGTAACATACAGATACCAATCTGAGCATGTACAAGAAGCTATTCTACATAAAAACAATTTGTCATATTTTCAGAACCTAAGTGCATCTTAAATTAAATCAAAACGTACACAGTCTTCAGAGAAGTTTCATTGCAAGTATTCAATTGTTCATTTTACAAAACCTCCTGGAATGGTACCTTTGTCTTATCTGATGGCTTATACCAGTTGTTGGTAGCAGACTTAAAAAAAATAAAAGGAAAAGGAAAAAAGAAAAAAAGGAGCTGTCTCTGCTCTTCACTGCTAGCTTTAAATTGTATCAGACTGAACAACAGAGTTGCATTTTTGTAAGAAAAAAGGACTTTCCTCAGTGTTGGACTGAGCAAAGGACAAATGACATCAATACCCTACTACTTTGCTGCTCAACAAGTCATTTGTTTTGCCTAGACCACATCATACATACATCTAATCTACAGTGGCTGCAGTGCCTTTGAAGGGAGTTGTTCTTGCCTCTTGTGTAGATGGCTGAATTATTTTGAACACTTAGTTAGG
>WEIV01009543.1:0-21097 GCA_013390005.1 Calyptomena viridis
ACATTTATCTTTTTGCAGATAAACTTTGTGATATGCCACATGTAGAAAATGGAATGATTGCCCAGTACTATTACAGTTTCAAAAGTTACTATTTCCCTATGCATAGAGGAAGAAAGCTTTCCTATTCTTGTATGGTTGGTTATACGACTGAAACTGGGACTCAAGATGGAAGTATAACTTGTACAGCAAAAGGATGGTCTCCAGTGCCACGATGCTACAGTGAGTTAGCTTTATTCATCTCTGCTTCTTCAGGAAAATGTTGTTTTTCCTGGAACATACAGAAACAGAAGCCACACAACAGAAGGGACAAAATGTGTAAGATAGGACAGGACAAGGTGAAATAAAATCTTTATGTATACAAACTACATATGCTTATATATGGAATATTTTTACAATAATATGTATTTTGAAGGCTTTTGACCATTTATGTTTTTATAAGAATGTCAAGAAAGTTGCCCGGTTTCCTTAGTTTTGGAAGACTTATTAGAAAACTACTACTAAGTAGTTTTCCCTTAGATGCATATCCTCTTGAGCCTCCTTACCACTAGATTACTTGGTTGTACTCTCATCTTGCTACTCCATTTCTTTGATAATTGTGCCAGAGTTTCTTCAATAAGTCAAGAAAAGAAGACCAGATTAGTATAGCTAGAAACCCCTTCTTTTGTTGACCAGAGAACAAAAATACTCCATTCTTTTTTTCTAACTGAGTTGTCTTCTTTCATTCAGGAAAATGTAACAAGCCTCTTTTGGAAAATGGCTTTTTTTACGGTACCGGAATGTACTTCAAAATCCACGAGAAATTGGGATACAGATGTAATCCAGGCTACCACACTCCAAGTGGTGGTACTGAAGATACAGTACAGTGTCAGCCAGAAGGATGGTCCTTCCAGCCAAGCTGTATTGAAAAATTTGGTAGGATTCTGCATTTTTCTCCTTTATAATCAATTGTAGGTGTATATAATTCCACTGTCCCTGCTGTACCACCTGTATGGTCAACCTGTCTGTGCCAGGTTGTAATTTGAGCACTACTAAAGTAGATTCTCAGTAGTTGTCTGAAGTTGTCAGATTTCACATGTTGCTAGTTTTGTGAATTTGTATAGATACAATTATACATGGAAGGAATCGGTATCGATGAAATCCCATTCTTTCAAATAAATCCATTGCCATACAAACTTTCTTTCCAAATGACGACTGGAAAACTCGTGTAAACAACTGCATTTGTAGTTATTCATTATTTGCAAGGATTTTGCATGAGATACAACCAGTCAGAAAAATTTTAGATGAATTACTCGAAAAGAGCAATTAATATTATGCATATGCTTTATTTATTTAAGAGTCGTGCCAAGTACCCAATTTACATCACGGCAGCTACTTGACAGCCCAGCAGGAGCTTCAGCTGAACGAAATGCTGCTGTACCGGTGCAATGAGGGCTATCGGACAGCAGGAGGAAACACTACAGAAGCAGCAGTGTGTCTGACACACGGGTGGTCCCTTACTCCAAACTGCACGAGTATGTAATGGCCTGGAAAAGAAGGCAGTTTGAAATGTGCTTTATTCTACAAATTACCAAAAATTTGCAAAGAGGCTTGTTTTACCAGCTCTTGGAGGTGGGAGGAGAGGAAAGCCTTCCTTGATTGGTTTTCTCTGCTGTTTTTTTCTTCCTAGGAATAACTTGCTCTTCTTTGAGTGCAGTAGCTCATGGAGGTTTCTATCCTGTGAAGAAAATCTATGAAGAGGGAGATGTAGTTCATTTTTTCTGTGACAAACATTATTCTGTCACTGAATTTGACTTAATTCAATGTTATGATTTTGGGTGGCATCCAGACCCTCCAGTGTGTGAAGGTACCTTATTTTATAGTTCTACTATGTTAAATTCTTAGTGAAAAGCTAGCACCTTCTTTTATGAAATGCTTTATGAATGCAAAATAAAACACAGGTTTTGTACCTGTTTGTAGCCTAAATATAAACCAAGTGTTGGTCAAAGGGGAACGACACAAGATAGCAGGAAGGGAGTCAATGATAATAGGAACTACTTTTCAGTAGACAGCAGAGAAACAACTGTCTTACTGTTGTTTCTCTATGTTGTATCTTGGAGAAGTAGGAATAAACAATTACAGGGAATTTGTTTGTCTCTGAAGCTCAATAAATTGTGTTCAGATTACATGAAGGTTTAACCAGGCATGCATAATCCTGCCTTTTGGGGTGGGAACATGCCTCTTAAGAGCCATTAAAAATAAAATTTGTAACAAGTTCCTTCTTAGCTTGTGGTACTTTTCAGAGTTGTACAGCCTCACCAAACTTTACATATTTTCAACAGAATTGACTAAAAGGACAGAAATACACCTTCAACAATTGCTATCACTTACCAAGTCATTGGGGGAAAATGGAGAGCCTCAGAAAAGAAACTTTCAAAAGAATGACAGGTCTAGTGAATTAGATGAGATAATAGAGCAGAAAGCAGTATACATCAACATTTAGTATAGCTTAGACCCCAGCCCTGTATTTATTCTGATGACACAGCAGGAACTTTCTTGAGTGAGTGCAGAGAAGGTGGGGATGCTCAAGAGGATGAAAATAAGGCCTAAATCTAGTTTTGAGAATACAGTAATCACAAACTTAATTTGGTGATAGGAAATGGGCTATGGTTATTGCTGCTTCTGTGGCATTAGAATTAATACATAACCTGCTTTAAATATTATATGAATGGAGGGTAAGGGAAATCTCTATTTCCTGAAGTCCTTTAAAGAACATTTTATTAAGTCTATGTGGAGAAATTAAAAATTTGTTTATAACAATAGTAGAATAGCATAGTACCTCTTTTTTGTTGAATGTAAAATCACTTTTTTGTTCTGGTCTTCCATTTTATTAAGAAAATGGGAATAAGAAATTACTCTGGGTCAGCCAAAAATGCCTTTTGAGTGATAGGCTTGCATGGTGTATAGTAAACTTAATTGTATACGTGGTTTCAGAAGTGAGAAAACGCTTTTTTTTTATTTTCAGATGTAAAAACCAAATGTCCTCCACCACCGCTTCCTCCTCACAGCCGTATCGTCACAGTTAGAAGAACATACCATCATGGAGATAAAATTCACATACAGTGCCAAAGTGCCTTTGAAAGAAGAGGATCTGAGGAAATCCGGTGTGAAGAAGGAAAATGGACATCACCCCCACTTTGTATTGGTTAGTATTTTTGTGAAGACTGACAACTGAACAGAAAGGATTCTTGAAAACAATGCCATAATTTCCTGGAGAGCTCCATTTCCATATCTGCAAAACTGCCTTCCTCTGTTAAAAGTCTTGAGAGGCACAGTGCTGCAGACAATCTGTAGTTCCCAGATTACAGGGAAGGGATGAGCCAGGTGAAGTCAACTGATACACATGACATCTTCCCTGGCAGATTGGTGGTATTATATTTGTTTCAGTAGCTGAAAATGAGTTGTTTCTGAGAAAAGTGTTTCTAGGTTTCTGCTGTTGTTACAGGAACTATGGATAAACAGGAATCTGAGGCTCTGCCTTCATTCGAGGGAGATGCGGCAATAAGGGCAAACAAAACATATCACAGTGAAGATATAAGTAAGTGAACATTGCTTTTCTATTTAAAAGGGACTCTCTAATGATATTATAGGCATTTTATGACTAATTTTACTACTTTTTTGCTATAGGACAATTCCTTACTCTTAAAAATGCTTGCATGTGCTACTGATGTGAATGTAATAGTCTCAATTAATGAAAGGCCATTGTTGCTTATTTCTAGTGATTATAAACTACACCAACAAGCCTGTTCTGTATTTGTACTTTTATTTCATACATTATCATCTACTTTGTCATTTTATACCCATAATATATACCCAATGTAATATTATTTGAACCTGCAAATTCATTAATATTTTGCTGTTTCTTTGATTAGTAGGTCCAGTGAGGTTTCTTTTGTTTCTTTTGAACCACACATGGGTGAAACATTTCAAGTAACAAAGAAGATGGTCACATCACAGAAAAACAACTAATCTGTATTGAGTGTAAGCCAGCAAGAGTCAAAAATAGACATAGATGAAGTGTGTAGAGGGAAATAAAATGCATGTCTGCAATTCAGTTAGGAAGGGTAGGGTTTCTGAAAATGAAATTTGGAAAAGAAATTATATTGGTTTACATTTTACTTGTATACAATTTTTTTGTTCAATCTAGTTTTGGTCTAATACTTGCCTAGTGTTAACATTGTTCTAATCCAATCAAGATCTAATTGCCTATCTCTCTACCTCATATCAGAAATGCAAGACTGTAGCCCTCCACCTGTGATTAAAAATGGTGGTGTTCTTGGTCCATTATTGGCAAGTTACAAAAATGGTTCCTCAGTCGAATATGGTTGTGAGCGTTACCACTTTTTGGATGGGCCTAATACTGTTTACTGTAATCAAGGAAACTGGACAGAACAACCAAATTGCTTAGGTAAGTCTCATAATAAAAAGCAAGTTTTCCTGAGTGAGCTATTCTAGAGCCCAGCTATCCATGTTACCTAGGAGGATTCTCCAACTTCTTTCTTCCATATTCTCCATTCAGTTAATTTCTTCCTGACTTTCAGTAAATATTTAAGAGGAATTGTACAGCCAAAGTGGTTTTTAGATACAATTAACAAGGAATTCACAATGAATTCTTGGACTTTTGCTTTTAAACCATCAGCTTTCTTTTTATTATGTGTCTTTATATCTATCATTTCATCCTGGACTTTTTAATTTTTCCATGTTGCACTTATGCATTTAAAACAATCTGTAGAACTCCCACTAGAAATTTACCAATGCTAGCAGGAATACTGCTTCTGGTGATATACAAGAGTTGTTTGTTTGTCTTTCCTTCCTTTCTGTAATGAAATAATTCTATTTTACTACATCCTCTCTTAAATTGGCTCACTTGTAAGTTTGTAATCTACTGTGAAAATGAAAATAGAAAACTAGTTCAGTTTTAGTTACTTATTTCTAAATGAATAAAATTTACCTCATCTGGATTGAAAGGTCCAAGTCAGCATGTTTGGAACTGAATACTCAAATTTAACAAATCTTGTGAAATAATGAAATCTCATTTCCTGTCAGTGTTATTTGTCTCCTAATCATCCTCTCCATGTTTTCTGAGATTTCTTTTCAGCCCTCACCTACTCAGACCAGAAAGAGTAGATGCTGTTGTTAGCTTCATCAAAATACCCATACTAATTGGTTTTTATGGTGCTGTCACTAGACTGCCTAATAACTGAGTTTTCCTAGCCTTTTCCTCAGCAAAACATTAGTGAGGGCCCCTCTCAGCCAATAATTTTCATGGAACATGTAGAAATTCATTTTTATAAGCGCCCCTCTGTCAGGCTTTATTGAAGTTGGACAGTGGTTTCAGAAGTTAACGAGGTTAACCATCTAATGGAAAGCCAGGTTCCCTGATGTCATCCTGGCACCAGGTTTTAAGAAACCTGTCAGAAAGCATCCAAAACAATATTGACCTTGAATAAGCTGAAAAAGCCCAAATAAGAACACAAAACTTCCAAAATATTTTTGGAACATCTCTAAATTCTCTTAATAGAGACGAAATGAATTAAAAAGCAAAGAAAGGGAATTTGTCAAAACACTTCTTTAGGGTAGCAGTGTAAAGTTACTGTGTATTAACTCCTACCATCCTCAAAGGGCTTATCAAACCTGTCAGCCAAATCTGACAGGTTAATTTTGATTGATGACTATTTTAATATAAAAAGTCCACTCAAGTTACAGTAAAAAAGTTCTTTTTTTCTTCAGTGGTAAGTCTATGCTGCCATATCTTTACAAATATGTGTAAAAACCAGACTTTTTCTGAAATGTGTGTTTTCTGGGATTTACTGTTTCATTTAGTCTTCCTTTTGCATGTTTGGTTTGTTTTTTTTACTTCAGGCCATTTTGGGTTTTTACAGGATTTTTTTTATGCATCTATAGTTCTTTTCTTTCAAGAATCAGAAACATTTTAGACCTATTGACTTGGATTTCTCTTTCTTCACCCCTACAAAAGGGAGCTAAAAAAATCAATGTTGCTTTTTATTAAAATACACTTTTATTTCCTAGAACCATGCACTCTTAATGTAACTGATATGGACAGCAACAACATAGAGTTAAAATGGAAACAGGAAGAACTAATTTTCCTACATGGAGATCTCATAGAGTTTGAATGTAAACAGGGATATCATTTTCTCCAGACTGCCATTCCATCTCCTGGGAGGACACAGTGTGACCACGGCAGACTGAAATATCCAAAGTGTGTTATGCAAGGTAAAACAATAATTTTTTTCTTTTTAATTAATCGATTTTAGATGTATTTAGAAACAATTTGCTTTGGCAGTGCAGGCCTAGAGTCTGTTGTAAATAATAGATGTTTAAGCTTCAACAATACAGATACATACAGATATCCTTGCACAAGACAAATACATTGTTTAATGTATCCAAGCATGGACAAATGATACACATTCCTTTGATGGGCAAGGCTGTAGAAAGGAGGGGGAAGCTCTTCTCCAAGCCCAGAGAACTGAAAGCTCTGTCAGCTGTAAAAAGAAATCCCTTGTGTGCATTTTATATGTGGTAAAGTTGCTGATTTGTTAGTTTCTTATGCTGAATGTTTCTCAAATCTTTTTCATGTTATTCCAGCTCCTACAGAAAAATGTGACTCTCCACCATCTATTGCAAATGGAGCACTTACTCTCCCACCACTGACCCAGTATGAGAGTGGTTCTTCAGTTCAGTATAGTTGCTTTGACTATCATTTTTTGCAAGGATCTGAGAGAATCTACTGTTCTGATGGGCAGTGGACTTCACCACCAGTTTGTATAGGTAGGTGTGACAAGATAACTAAGCACTTAGTTCTCTACATAATTCACAAATTCATAGAACAGTTTAGAAGTGCCCTGTAAAGGCCATCTTGTCCATCCTCCCATGGAATGAACAGGGACATTTCAGCTATGCCAGGTTGCTCAGAGCCCTGTCCAGCCTGCTCTTGAATGTTTCCAGGAATGAGGCAACCACTCCCTCTCTGGGAAAGCTGTTCCAATGTTTTACCACTCTCATAGTAAAAATGTCTTCCTTATGTGTCTAGACTGAATCTACACTCTTTTAGTCTAAAACCAGTACCCTCTGTCTTATAGCTACAGGCCCTACTAAGATGAAGTCTCTCTTCATCTTTCTTGTAAGCCCCTTTTAGGTACTGGAAGGCTGCAGTGGGGTCTTGCTGGATCCTTCTTTTCCTAGGCTGAACAGCCCCAATTCTTTGTAAATTCAGATACTTAGAATTTATAAATTGAATATTGTCGACTAATAATTTTAGATCTCATCTTCAGTTTATTCAGTTAGAGAATTAAAGTTTTAATAGAAGCAAGTAAGGCTCATCTTTTTTTCTTCCCCCTAACTATGATATGTCTGGAGTTTAATAAGAGAATGAGAAATAATCTATAGTTTTATTGTAGCCTAGTCAGATGATGCTGTTTCAAAAAGAATCAATTTATTAGTGCTGATTAAGTCTCTCTTCTTTAGAGCCATGTACCTTGTCAAAAAGTGAAATGGAGAAAAATAATGTGCTGCTACAAGGCTTCTATGCAAATCAAGTTTACTTTTACCATGGGGATTATATTGGATTTTACTGTAAACAGAACCATTTTGGAGCAGAATCTGGTACAACTTTATTTCAAGTACAGTGTCAGAAAGGACAGCTGCCATATCCAAGGTGTATTGAAAGAGGAAAATAAGTATGGACTTCAGGAAAGCCTACAGGAAAGGTATGTACACATTCTTTATCTACTACTAACAGCTGAATTAAGATGGCTTTCATATTTTCAGTTAGCTTTGACACACGAGTGTTCAGTGGCATTGCTGGGGCTGAGCTGAAGGGAGAGGGAAGTGAACATGCTTTTTGGTATAAGGATCAGCAGTGCAGCAGAAGGATGCCATATTGGCACACATGTGGAAAATTTAGGATGAAGGAGTTTTATAAGACCTACAATGCTAAATTTGAGGATGCATCACAAACTGCAGGACTTGGGCCATGACAAGAAGATGCTGAGCAAGTAGTGCCCTTTGTGAGTGTACTGATAGCACGAGCAATTTTGTGACTACAGAATATAGCTAAATGGAGATTTAATTTCTTGCCCTTCAAATGGATGCTTAGCTACAACAGTGAGAAAGGAGAGGCTTAGTACTCTGTACATCTTAACAGCACCTATGTCTCCTTTCACAGGTAAAGAGCCTCTAAAGGACAAGCTTGAGGAGTAAGTTAAAAATTTTTAAGGGACCTATAACACCATTTAAAACTTAAAAATATGCAAATTTTGCTGAGTAGTTTATTATTCTTAGAACGGTATTTTAAGAATATTAAAATATCTAATCCAACTACTTCGTGTTATTTCCTAACACTTAAATATTGATACTCTTAAGGCTCTATCTGTGAACAAGTGTGACTGAAGATAGGAACCTGGACAATGTTTGCCTTGTATCCATGCTAGTCTGTTTTAATAAAAAAGGGTTTCTTCTGTATTTTATGTCTAAACTCCCTCTTTCTGTGAAATCATTGCATGTGTAGTGTTCTGTATGGGTTACCAAGGTTTTTGCAAGTGTTACATGAACAAATAAAACAAAAAAAGAAATTAAAGCCTTCTAGAAATAGGCAAATGCTACTTACATAGTCAAAACCCTCTTGGACATGTGGTGGGGAAAAAAGATTGATAAAAATATTTTACATATAACAGCATTTCAAAATGCTTTCCAAAGATTAAAAAAGTCATTGCTTTGTAAAGTGGTATGTAAAAATGAAGACAACAATGTGGTTTAGCAATTTAACATAATTTTGATGTAGACCTGAATAAGAAGTGCACTACAGTTTTTATTTCTAGGCCATGTTATGAGTTTTCCAATAGCATCTGAATGACAAGAGCTTTCTGTCCTGTCATGTCATGGTGATGGGGCTCTTTTGGAGTAGGTAGATGATGACATATTTCTGCACCAAGTTCTTTCAAGATCAACCTTTTATTTGTTGTCATAGAATGGTTTTGGTTGGAGGGGACCTTTTATGGACCAAACTCCTTGCCATGGACAAGGACATCTTTTACTAGGTCAGGTTCCTCAAAGCCCCATCTAACCTGGGCCTGAACACTTTCAGCTTCTATGGGCAACCTCTGCTAGTATCTTATCACCCTTGTTGTAAAAAAAGGTCTTCCTTATATACAATCTAAATCCACTCCCAGTTTAAAACTGTTGTTCTGTCACATCAGAGGGGCCTCTCTTGCATAACCACCTTGTGCTCATCTTTGCATCCTTTGCAAATATCAGCAGAAAAAGGCATTCAGATTAATTTATAGATTGTAGTTTCTATTTTCCAGTCAAGTGTTCATTTCTATGGTATGTAACTTTTGTCTTGATATAAACTCACAGATCAGGGCAATTCCTGTAACAGTCCAAGTTTTGAGTGGTGTATATGCTGCTTCAGGCTGGCATGTTTTAACCAAGGTAAGCTTGTGTCCCAATGAAGTTTCAACAACTTACTTTGGCTTTAAAATATTTCATATAATTAAGCTGAGGGGCCTGATGCCTGGATCCCTTTCCTTTGAGAAGCTTTGGGTGAAGCATAAGAATATTTGCTAAATGTAAAAATACTCTTCTTTTTAAAGAGCAAACTGGGGGGAAAGGGAAGGAAAGAGATTAAAAGTGAGTTGCTGGAACATCTCTTGGAAGCAGAAATTCCTTTACCCTCCTGCCACTTCATCTGAATGTACAGGTAACAGTGGATGTGTGTCTGTGAGGACTGGATGGAGGTGAATTGCAGACATGAAGACAGACAGCATCTTGTTGATGATGTTTGAGGCAAACAATGCATCAAATACTTGAGCTTCATGCAGGGCTGATGTCACTAACCCACCCTACCCCTTTTAGCAACATGCCACATTTATTGTTTTAATGCTAGTAATAGGCTATTTTCTTGAGACCCTTGATGTGCCTTGCAAGTGTCACTTTAGGTGAGCTTCAGATTTCCTAACATGCATAGATGCCAAGTCAATGCCATTGGCAGCTCAGCTTATAGACTGAGCTCTATTTTTTTTCCTCAATCTCCTGTACATTGATTTCTTTTCTGTTTTAGAGATCTATATGAAGTCCTTGATTAACCAGGCCAGTCCTGGCAGATGTGTTTTTCCTCCTGCAGACCAAAATTGAATGTTCTTGCACTTGTAAGATCCTGTCCTTCAAGACCTGTAAGCTTTTCTGGACTCCTCTATGATTCCCTAGTAATTCCACCTACTAGATTCCTAAAAAAAAATCAAAACCTGCTCTCCTCAGATTCATGATTTGTACTCTGTTACTTGCTTTTCTCTCTCCTCTCTGAATCATGAGCTCCATTAGTACATGATAACCACAGCAAGTCTGCCGCTGGTTTCCACAGGCACTTTATCCTTTGTGAAGAGCAGATGGAGCTGCATTTACAAAAATGGAGGAAGCGTGGATAATATGCAAACACAATCCATCCAATAATAAAAACAACAACAAATTCCAAGAGAGAATATTGGTGAAGCTGGAAAACAAAGCACAGCAAAATGGGCAACACCAGGAAAAATTGAACTCAAATCACTGGGTTGGTTGAGGGCTCTTTCATTTCCACAGCTGGGCTCCTTCATGATATTTCCATTTATCCAGTTCTTCTGCAGTGTAAAGAGAAAAAAGGAAGAAAGTCATGAATACCAATCCTGACATCCCATGAGGGCCCCTCAGAGCACTGGACAGGCAATTTCAGCAAAACTGCCTCCTACACCGTCCACTCTGTGTCCTCAGCCCCATGCACTTACAAGCACATCTAGGATATTGAATCACTCCATCCAGGCACTGTGCTCTAAATTTCTCAGGCCGTGAAACTTGCCGGTACCACCATTTGCATTCAAAGACAATAATATCCCCAGAGCGATAGGTGTTCGACCGGTATGGTGACTGTAGTTGAATGTTGTTGCTGTACATAGTGCCATGATTCAGTGTACAGTCCACTGCAAAAAAAGTACTTTTGTTATTTGCCTGTAGATCTCACACTGGATAACTGATGCTCTGAAACTTGGTACCAGCTGAGCACCCCGAGTGCCCTTTCCCTGGCAGTCTTTCCAGCTCAGGGATGCTGGTCAATGGCTTCTTGGGAGCACTGCCCTCTGGCGTCTGCAGCTTACAGGAGGGTCCTGCTCCCTGCCTCCTCCCCAGGCAGTCCCCCAGGAAAAGGAAAGGCTTTCTGTTCCCCTTCAGCACTAAAAATGCAACAACATCGCAGAGAAGCTGTCCTGAGGAAAGAGATGACTTACGTCCAGGCCTGCATTGTGGATATTCTAATGTCCCCTCCATACACTGGACTCTGAATGCGGAAGACCCTGGGGCTTCCAAATATCCTGCTTTACAACGAAATTCGATAAAGTCACCCGACGTGGAATACAGCTTGCTTTTTGTGCTCCATTTCAGCTCAATATTATTTCTCTCCATATCTTCTTCTGATGCTGTACAGGCAACTTGAAAAAGTCAAGAGAAGAGCGTCAGTACTTCATACAGACACACACAGGTAACTGTTTTGCCCCTAGAGCCTACAGAAGTTCTTTGCATCAAAAAATGCTTCCAGCTATTTGCTCTGATCCTCTGTTACATGCAAGAGAAAAGACAGTCACATTCAAGCTAAAAGACAAAAGAGACCACAGCTGGGATGCCACACAGAGCTGTGCAGAAGCCTTTTCAGGCTGACATTCAAACAGGGCAGGAATGAGGCACAGGTGGGGAAGGCACCAGGCACCAGTGAACTTCTCCATGTATTTTTTGGGATCCGTCCCTTTCTGCTTACTACTTCTCTAAATTTGTTTTCTCATGACCATGTCTTGGATGCATCCCTGGGTTTCCCCAGAACTGCCAGGCCCTCATACCCCTCCTCCTTTCTCACAGCCTGCTTCCTGTAGCAGTGTCCCCAGCTTGGGAGCACTCAGGAGCTCTGCACAGTGGGGGAGATCCCCTCACAATTAAGGTTCAGTCAAATTCCCCTCCTTGCAGACCTGTTGGTAGCAGAGAGGACTACACAAGCTAACTTTCAGAAGAGACTCTTTGGGGACAAAAGAAGGACTCCCTGCTGTTCTGCCCAGCTGGCATCACAGCCCCAGCAGAAGTGCTGCTGCACAAGCACTGCCCTCAGGGTCTGAGGAAAAGAAGAGAGGAACAGTCACACAGCCTTTGGCCACCCAGCACATGCTCCAACGTACCTAGGCAAACAGGGGGGCTTGTCCACTGCCCGTCAATACAGGTGATATGCTGAGATCCTTCCAAGACATAGAAACTTGGGCATTTGTATTCCAGAATTGTACCTTGTTGATATTCTTGCATGCGGAAGGAAAGAAGTTCTCCATTTTCAATAATTGGAGGCGGGCCACATCTCCCACCTTTTCCTGAAAGGAATTTCCCAATCGGAGAGAAAAACCACGAGAATTTAGTTGCAATGGAGGTCTGGTCACAAATACTACTCTTCAGTATGTTGGCACTGCTCTAAGACAAGCAGAGGAAAGCAGAGAGAAAAACCAAATACCTGGCAGGTGAAACAGAGCAAGAGTTTCTCATTTTTCCAGTGCTCAGGCTCACAACTGCCAGTTCACCCCATCTGACTACAGCTGAAGTGCTTGCAGCTGTTTGCAGAACTTCATCTTGTCCTGCATAAGGGTGTGGCATTTGGCTCTCTCGAGTGAAGCTATCTGGGTCACTCAGCTGGTAAACTCATATGAATAGATACCTGGAAAAATGGCTTTTTCCTGATGTGTCAGATACATTGCAATTGTGCACAATAAAGATACTGAAATTTGGAGAAGTAAATGCCACTGAGTCAGCTTTATGACAGTGTCACTGACAGGTGACTGTATGAAGCGAAAGAGCAAGACAGAGGTTACCTTTGCACTTTGGCAGCTCTGTCCAAGTTCCATTCCGGCACACTACAGTAGAAGTCCCAGTCATCTTGAAACCTTGCCAGCAGTGATACTCAGCACTCTCCTCAGGCAAATACCTTGACTTTTTAACACCTTCAATATTACCACCAGGAATTTCTGGAGGAGGTTCGCAAGTCATGTCTGAAAAGAGAAACAGCTGCAGTCACCTTTGCAGTTTTTGAGGTACTCATCTATAAAACCAAAAGTTAAAGGAGTCAACCTCGTTACAATTTCTGTACAGATTTTTCTGGCTTAGGAGTTCACCATGGAGAAAGCAATGAGGTGTGACAGTGGCAGCAGAACACACTCTGGGACTCGCAGAAGATGGCAAGGTCAATAAGAGTTTCTAGAAAAAGCTAGTGTTTCTGTAGCTACACCCTATGCAAGAGAAGACACACAAGCCTTTCTGCATGCCCATGTCCTTTCCCAGGGAGCCCTGGCATTCCTGGAAACTACAGGGGTAGCAGCCAAACTGATGCTCTGCTGAACTGCAGAGCTGTGGGATGGGTAAGCACAGCCAGCTCCATGGAATTGTGTGAAAGCCAAGCAGCACTTGATCACCCCGCAGACACAGATTTGGGCAGAGGACAGGAGCACAGCTCATCACCATTCCTTGTGTCAGGAACAATCTTTCCACTTCCATGGCCCTAGCACATCTTGCAGGGTTTAGATCTGGGTCTCTGCTGAGATCTGCATTGATCAGAGCAGAGCCCTGGAGAAGAACAGCTGCTTCTCTCCTCTACTGCTGCTTCCATTCAGATGCTTCCTGACAGCTTTGAATGGAAGAGAAGCCCTTACATGTCTTTCCACTGAAGGTTGCTGAAATTGTGGTCACTGAAGAAATACCAATAACATCCAGGTGAATGACAGAGCAGCACATTTTAGGCCCTGCGGCTTCAAGACATTTTTTGCTGTTGATAGAAATATGCTCAGTATTTCCAGAAGCATCAAGCTAAATTAAAGTACTGTGCAAGGAAGCCATAGCAAGTACAAAGTTGGGGTACCCAAAGAAAACAGAATGAAAAAAGGTAAAGTCTTTGGAGTATTTAGATAGAGAAATAGTCCCCTCTAGGTTAAGAGGCAAGGTGAAAGTAAAGATTCCTACCTCTGCAAACTGGTGCTTGTGACCATTCACCATTTATACAAGTGATGTAATTTCCACCCATTGTTTGAAAATTGCTTTCACATTGATAATGCACTCTGGCACCAGGCAGATACCTCTCCTGTTGAGTGCTTGCAACATTACCATTAGGGATTTCAGGTGCAGGTCCACAGCTAACATCTGAAAAGAGAGGTGCTTGTAAGGACTGTGTAAGTGCAGCAGTATAAGAACCACAGAACATTGAATTCCAGAGCTCCTGATAAGCAAAAATAGTTTGCATAATGCAGATCATTTTCCACAAGCAGACAAAGAAGATACTACGGTGTTTATTCTCAATACTTCATCCAGTATTCACCCAGTATTATTTTTGCCTAAAGTGACTAAAAGGAGAAAAAAGTCACAGAGCTCAGCCAGTTGTGCAGACTGGTGCAGTACAGCACCAGTACCAACAGGCTGGAGAGTGCTGCGATTTATTTACTATTTGAAGGTAACTGTCAGCAACTGACATTTTTAGTGATGTGAAAATAAGATAGATTACCCTATCAGTTTTTTCTCCTTTTCAGCCAGCATGCATTCCTCCATAACTGTCTGCTTGATTTCAGCAGAGAGCTAAGTTTCAGCTGCTAGCTTCAGCCCACAGGGAAAGAATTGCTTTGCTGATCTCCTCTGCTTGTTGTTTCTAAGGAGCCAGAAAAAGAGGTGTTGTAGCAGCCCATTCAAAGCAATGAAACCAGTTTGCTCTATTGGTCTGACGCACCTGCATGCCAGAGTTGAAATTATTTTAATTCACAATGTGAAATACTAAGAAGGATCGTGATCTACTTAGAAGTAGACCCTTTACCTTCACAGAAGGGCGGTGCTGTCCAATTTCCTTCTCTGCAAATAATTTCAGGAGAACCAACAGCCAGGAACCCTGCATCACACTGGTAGCAAATTGTTTCACCAGGCTCATAAATTTTCTTGTTTCTGCCTTCAAAGTAAGCATTGGCAACTTTTGGAATACTTCCACATGGCATCTCTGAAAAGGTAACAGAAATATGATGCTTGTGCTAATGTGATACACATTGAAGGAGTGACTCTTTCCACCACAGAGATGTTTAGAAAGCTATTTCTAACATCGGCATAGTCATGGATGTGGATTATATAATCCTGACAGTGGATTACATAATTATAAAATTATAGTTAATTAATAACTATATAAAGGGTAGCATAAGGAAGATTAAATAAGTCATTCCCCTAAACAGACTTCGATCACTGAAAAATTTAGATCCTGTTTTTAAACATGCCAGAAAAGTTTACTAAAGACTTCTGTCCCTTACTACACTAAAGTGATTTCCATCACTGACGCACCAAAGTAACCCTTAGTCAATAGTGGACTCTGCAGAAAACAGATCCTTGGTTTATGAGGATATGCCTAGGACTCATCTGCCAGAGAGATGAACTGAATAAAGCTTTGCAAGAATATGAAGGAATATTTAAAAGCTAAGGTGCATTCAGAAAGTCAATTTTGTATCTAATCAGGATTGCTCTGAAGACACCTATGATGGAAGACAAGATTCCACAGGAAAATATGGAAGATAAGTTTCCACAGCAAAATAAACTTCCAGTTTAAAATTCTTCCCATTTCATTGCTAAATGCACTTCAAAAAAATTATTTTTAATATTACCCAAGCATGCAGGAGCTGAAGTCCATTTTCCCATGGAACAAGATATCTCTGTTGTGTCTAACGTGTATCCAGAACGAGAAACATACTTCAATTTAGCACCAGCCAGATAAATTGTTTTCCCTTCTATTTCAATTTTTAGGTTTGGATTTTCCAGCCTGGGAGCATCAGCACATTCTATGTGTTGTGGTGGCAAACACGGTCTTTCTAAAAAACATGGAATACACAGTTAAACAGTAATGCAAGACAATTCATATTGCACTGCAACTAAGTAATAACTAATGCTCATTTACAGAATACAGGATACTATTTAAGGCCTCCAGTCAAAAGTGAGACTCCATCATGCAATATACTACACAAGCAAATAAGCACACAGCACTTGAGGGACTACCTGAATGTTTTATATGCCATCTTAGATAAGGCTGTGAAATTAAAAAAAACTGCAGTTGGTTAACTGCACTTTCTTTAGCAACTTATGTTCTACTGCTTTTCTGAAGTTACCTGTTTATGATAATCTTATGTAAATAACAGCACCCTCCTTCTAATGACTATAAATGCAGAACACAGAAACTCAAAATAAATAGAAAAAAATGCCCCATTACTGACCCACACAGTGAGGTGGTGATTGCCATTTCCCTTCTATACACGTTATTTCATTTGCACCGATGAGATGGAAACCATTTGGACATGAAAAAGCTACTTTACTCCCATTCCTGTAATTTCTTCCAACTGTTGTCTGTTGAGCACCAGACACCTGAGGTGGAGGTGGGCACATATTCTCCTCTGCTAAAGAAACATATTCATGATAAAATAGAACATAAGAAAGTGTAGTAGTTCACAGATTACAATATGACCAACCAAGAAAACACTGGTGTTAGATGACTCTCCAGTAGCTATCTCAAGATTTAATTAATACAGCGATAATTTTGTTCTGCTTCAGAAACACCAGAGCTGCCTTCAGATGCTCATATGCTTTCAGAGTAATTGAAAAGACAGTCATAGTTGCCTACGTCAAGGTTAAGATGGGGCTTCTTGTAGTCCCTCCTTTCCCTTTCACACAGCTGCACACTCTGGTGTGCTTTCCCTGTTCCTCTCTCTTACAGTGAACAATTTTAGGAAAACTGAACCAGCTTCTGGGGTTCTTGTATTTCTTCAAACTTAGCTGACAGAGCTAAATGAGAATTACAAAAGGAAACAAAGAAATAGGCTTCAATTTTACCACTCCAGGAATGAAGGGCTCTTCCTGGTAAATGAAAGAAAAAAGGAGGGAAGGAGGTAGATCTAGAATGGAGATCTGAGGAGACTTCCAGAACTGCTTCTAGTGGTTCCAGAAAAATGAGAAGGTAGGGACAGTTGGTTTTGAAAGGGAATGCTCCCTCAGAGTGATTGTGCACTTCTCCCGTTTCCATGTATCTTTTCCCGTATATCTTGTATAAGCAAAGCAGGCAGCAAGGCAGTGTTTGTTTTACACTCATATTTTCTATGGGCAATATCTTGCTCTGCCATGCATAAAAGGCAGCCCTGCAGGCATTTGACCTCTGGTGTGTTATGCAAAGGCAGTCTCCTCTAGGTCTGTGCTTTTGAACTGGCCAACTCAGCTTTCTTCTCATTGTTTCACTAGGAAGCAATTGGAAAAAAATGGAAGTAAAAAAATCAGGAACTGAAAAGCTTTGAATATCTCCAGGAAATAAAGGAACTTTGACTGGAGCTTGAGCTCTCTCATTTGCATCAGGGTAAAGCCCTTTTGAAGAACTGAGCTTAAATTTATCATTACATCTTCTCTCACATCAGAAGTGACAACAGTGACAACTGTCCCAATTGTCAGAGTAGAGATCATTAAGTCTGCTTCTCTAAAGTAGTGCATCCCTAAACCTAGTTAACTGCTCGAGTGATGTCCATGACTATCCTTTAGCATGTAAGCATTTCTATTTCAGACTAGTGATACAGCAATGTTAAGGTTTAATAAGGACAATTTATCATTCCTACATAAAAAGAAGAAATGGTATGCAAATCTAAAAACATACCTGTACATTCTATCTCTGGTGTCCATTTTCCAGACACACAAGTTGCCTGTTTAATATTTTGGTCAGCTGATGTACATCTATAACGTATAAATTTACGGAACCTAGGCTTCCTTCTTGGCATGGGATGGTCATCAGGGCTCAGAAGCTCAACATCCATTGGAACTGCACACTGAGGAGATGGATCTGAAAAAAGAAACAAAATAGCTAAAAAAAATAGATTTAGTTCAGATAACATGTACTGATGAAGATATTATCAGTTTCTTAATGCATGCTCATGTGAAAGTGGGGTTTTATTTGCTGTAGTTTTAAGCAATGCCTAAAATTCCTAGATTACAGAAAGAAAGATTTTTTTTTTGCTAGGTACCTGAAGGGGAGAGACTGTTCTTACTCATAAAGCATTTTTTTTATGTTGACAGGATCCCTTTTGTTGAGTGCAGCAAATAATAAAAAAATCCTAACCAATCTTTCCTTCCCCAAAACTATACAAAGGCTGTGAAACGAGCAAAAAGAGAAGGGAACCTCACCAATGAGGAAGGAAGGTGTCTGAAGGAAGGGTATCTTCTCAATAGTGCCAGAAAAATAAGACAAGAGCAAATGGGCAGAAACTGATGCACAGGGACTTCCACGTAAATATGAGGAAGAACTTTACTGTGTGGGTGCTCGATCAGAGAGGTCGGACCAGATGACCCACTGTGGTCCCTTCTAATCTGACCCTTTCTGTGATTCTGTGAAAAGGACTAATCCACATAAAAATTGTGAGGATGGGATAAGCCTAACACATTGTGACTATTAATATTACTTTTCATTCTTTTTAACCACTGTGCAAGAGTAATTCCTTCCCCAGACCTACTTATAGTGGTTACTAAGCTGCAGAGTCTTTCCCAGATGAAGGACATGCTCCCATTTAAAAGAGGAGAACATAAAACCCACTTAGTTTTGATGCATGAAACTATAGTATGTCTGGCTACATATGGATTGCTGAAGTCCTTGGAATTCTGAATAGAACTATGTTACACTCACATCTGAAATATTACGGAAATATGGAAAGAGATTACCAGCACAAAGAGGGAAAGGCTTCCATTCTCCATTAAGACATTTTATTTTCATTTGCTTAGAATTGTCAGAGCTTGGTTTACATCCACAAATTACTTCATCACCATGTGAAAACTGGTTCTGGTCTGCCTGATGTAGATCAACATTCGGAATAGAGGAAGGTGATCCACATGGCATTTTGTCTTCTGTTGAAAAGAGCAGAAGTATTCCACAATAATATTGGAGTCACATATGAATGGCTGAAAGAACTTAAATAAAAATAACTATATTTGCATTTGGTAAACCTACTCCCAGTAATTGTAACAACTGAACTTCAACACAGCTGGAGTACATGTATATCTTTTAGCCAGTTTACTAAATCCTTCTCCTGTCTTTTCTCTTTCTTTTCCAACACTGTGGCATAATACACAAGTAGTTTCAGCTAACATTACTTTTTGAAACTTTTGGTATGTAAACCCCAAAGTATAAGGAAACCTTCAATTAATCCAAGTCACCTGAATCCCTGATTCTAATTAGTCAAAATTATAATTGATTATACACCTACAGATGTGTAATGTACACTTTCAGTTAGAATTATTACAAGAACTGAAAATTATTGCAACGTCCCTTAGAGAACTGCAGCACTGTCAACTCTGTGTGAGAAAAGCAGTTCCTGCTTTGAGCTGTCACTGTTGCAGTGGCAGTGACAGCAGAAGTCTTGTCATGACTTCTCATTCACAACATGATTTTCAACATAACATATCATATCTGCAAATATGCAATTTTAATTGTGAAAATATCTGTGATGTATTATCCTACAGTGAATTACAGACTTCTCACAAGTAGAGTTAGGTAGATTACCAATGCATGAGGGAGGAGGTGACCATTGTCCATCAGCACATTCTATTTCCTTTGATCCGACCAATTTAAATTCGAGGTTACACTCATATTGCTTTCTGTCCCCATGTTGGTACTGATCCACAGAGCCACCAGAAATACTTCCATTGGTAATTTCCGGGGGAGGTCCACAGCCTCTGGCCTTCTCTGAAATCAAGAGATCAAATCTGTTCTCTGAACTCAGTACTTTTAGCCCAATTATATCTCAAGTAAAACAATTGAATTTGTTGTTTAAAGTTAAAAAAAAATCAGTGGAACAGGTTAAACAGATCATTGATTTATGCCTTTGAATATCTGATTCATGTTGGGCTGGAGATCACACACAGATAATGTGTGTCAGCTCACTCTAGTCCCTTAGTTCCATGAACTGCCAATGCCTGCTATGATAAAAGAAGTGCTTGATAAAACCAACTCAGTTTTAAAAGAAAGTGTTACAAGTATGGCAACTTCAGTGTTCTTGAAAAAAAAAAAATTAAAATTGACAATTCTGCAAGTAATAATAACCTATGTTCTAAAAATCACCCAGCAAGTGATATATATACTGTATATTAAGGGTATTCGCTTTTGATGGAGTGAATGGAACTCCTATGAAGGGAGCTTAAAATGTTCCTGAGCTAAAGTGTCAACAGTATGAAAACAAACTTGTTTATAAATGCAAAAGAGAGTTAGCAAAAAGAAGGATGACAGAGTGAAAGACACCAAGAAAGCTGACTGAGTGGGAAGAAAGGGGGAGTCAGAAATATGAGGTTCCTTCACCCTCTCAAGCTTCATGAAGGCCTGTGTGCCTCATGAAAGGGTGTAGCACCAGCACAAGAAACTCTTTTCAGATGCCTGTAAGTTGTTCTCTGTCTTAAAAAGTATGGTAAGTACAGGTGTATATGTTTTTTATTCTGCATGAATTTGTTAATCCTGCTAGATGAAGCTAAGGAATTTCACAGGAAAACCTTTACTGAGTTTCTTTTGCTTGGCTCCAGTTCTGTGTCATCTCCAAAAAAGGTTTTTTCCAATAATATCATGTGATCAGAAAAAAGAACATAGGGTACAATATCTGATGGGTATCAACATTATGCAATGGCAAAACTTAGGACATTTAGCATCTAGTAAGAAAGGATATTACTCAAATTAATTACTCCTTACTGCCATATTGCACATTACTTACGCATTTTTGAATAATAAATAATTTTTCAAACATTACAACCAATAACCTGATTAATATTTTGTGCAATCCATTTACCAGCTCACTTGCAGTTACTGCAGAACTTCAGCTGGCCTATCCAAAGCTAACAGAATGCCCAACACTGAAAGTTCAACTGTTGAGAATCTTTCACATGAAATAGCAAAACACCATGAAATGATCCAAAGAGGCCTAGTCCTTGGCCTTTTAGAGATGAAGATGGGATAATTGTTTGGGGGAGCAGGACTGGC
>WEIV01009545.1:5363-18913 GCA_013390005.1 Calyptomena viridis
ATCATTTCTGTCTTAAAAATTTTGAGGTTAATGGAACATTATTTTTTCTAATGTCAAAGCCATTTAAAATATGTTTTATTCCTCTAAAGATCTTTAATTCTTTTTTTTCTTTGGTTGGGATTAACTGGACAAACTTCAGCTGAAATACCAATCTTAAATTTAGCTTGCATTTAAAAAATATTTTTTATATGTCTTGTTTACAAAACGGCTTCTTGTCTAAAAATGAGAACTTTTGTTTCCTGGTTTTAGAATGTCTTCATCTACGATTTAAGGAAGTCTTGATCAGCTCAAACCACTTTAGAATCTATTTGCTCATCTTCAGAGGTTATAATGTGAAAAGCCATTTTAAAAAGTGGCCCCAGGCTATAGAAGCCCCGAGACTTTCCCCAGTGTGGGGAGAACTTCAGTGACAGCCCGTGTGCTCCGTATGACCATGGCGAAATATGCTGGGATTATTTGCAGCTCTGTTTGATCCGTGGAATGCACTGCATCTATTGTTAGTTCTCCAGCTGAAGCAAGAGCAGGAGTTGTTTTTCTCTTCTGACATTGCAGCAGGTCTGGCTAGATGCTGCTGTATCGGTCTTGAGTAGTTAAAGGTGACAGTACTGGCAGAATTCCCACCCTTTTAGCAGCCGTGGGGGAGCTGGGATGTGGGAGATCATAACTTACGTGGTTGGGTTTACTTTTAAATTCCTCAGTAGACTGCAGGCAGTATATCTCTTGAAGCCTATAAAGTTCACCATGTTCAGCTTCCCTGTTCGGTTTAGAGTCTCTTGGAAGTATAAGCGCTTTTCCTGGATAATTCCTTACCACAGAGATTAAACACTGTGTGTGTGATAGTAATGAGGACAACATTGTCACATCCAGCCTGTAAACACAACAGTGTTGCTAACCCACATACACGTGATTCTTTGCTTTTGCCTCTTGCAGAACTGCGAGATCATAATCTTTTCTCCCCTCTTTTTTCTCTTCAGTGCAAAATTTGGATATTGAACTCTTCACAGTTCCATTGCAGAGTGCACAGGTCTGTTTGTTGTCTCAAATTCAGTCTTAGTTTGCACTGTACTTCAGTGTCTTTTCTTTCTAGATTTCTTACATCTGATAGCGTGCTATTAAAAGGGCATAGAGCAATGTTTTTCTGATGTTGCCTGATAACAAGAGAACAGGGCTTTTAGGGCCTTGGTTGAAGTTGACCTGTTTGTTATGAAATACTAGAGAAAAATACATCAAAGGTAGTGTAGTTATAGATTAATTATGAAATAATATAAATAAGTTTGAAAGCTGTTATATCTAAAATTGTCAGATTAAAAACAAAAGCTTGCTAAGATTTCCCCAGTGGTGATCCCTGGACAGAGTGGCTGTTTATTTAAACTGGGACTTCCTTCTGACTACTTAAAACAATAGAAAATGACTCTCTATCTAAAAGACTTTGCTTCCTATCTTAGATTTAACTGCCTTGATAACAAAACAAAGAAAACAGGATGTGTAGTTTAAACAAGACACATTTCAGACTTGTATGATTCCCTATCCATGGAAAGAGTTTGGTTTTGTGCGAATGAGAGTAGCATTAAAATGGGAGAAGTGCCCTGCTGGGGCAGACCAGTATTTGATGTAGTCCCATACACTGTCCTGGAGAGTAACAAGAAAAGAAGCTGCTTGGGAGAAACTACCAGCAACCCCTTAGTGATCCCTTTTCCTCCCCCTCTGCCAGCACCCTAGAATCCATTGTCTGTTTTGAGGTGTTTTGGAACATGCTTATTGATTCCTTTTGCTATTTTTTTTTTGAGAACCTGTTATCCATGAATTCTGCCAATTCCTTTTTGGTTTGCTGATATTATCTGCCTCCATAACTTCCTGTAACAGCAAAATCCAGAAATTCACCATCTCTGTATGTAACTTTTTAACCTTTAGGGTGGTAGGAATTTATGTTAAGTCAAATCAAAAGCTCAGATTTGGCAACTGGCTTCACTTTGCCCTGTCATTGTGAGTTGTTCTTCTGTTAAGCTGCCTGGTTTATGCTATGCAGTGCATTATAGTGAATATATTTCTTTGCAAGTGAGGTGCAAAGAAGGAGCAATCATGTTGTTTGTGCTACCATAAGACCAAAAGGGCATTGTTAATGTTCCTCAGCGTGGATTAAGTAGATGTGCAGATGAAGGAGTTTAGACTATCCAAATAGCACCTTCCAGTTTTTTCCTTTTAGCAAATAAAGGTCTGCACCAGTAAGGAAAGATCTTTCTAAACATTTTGACAATTTTTTGACAGGTTACTTTGGTGATTTTTCTAGCAGTTTGTAATATTTTTATGGAACTCTTTCCACAGAAGTATTCTTTGTGTGTCTAGCACAGAGGCAGTACATGTCTATATACTGTTATGGCTGGAGGGAAGAGCTTGAGGCTTGTACAGCTCCTGTGTATGATTTACACTGTGCAGGAACAGGGCTTTCTTGCAGCTATTGCATTAGGTCACTGTCCTGCTGCTGTACCTGGTTCACTACTCATATTACAAGTCAGTTTTGCTTGTTTTTCTTTCTTTCTTTCCCTTTTCTTTTTAACTATACCTAGGTAGCTGTGTTTAGAACAAAACACAGAAAACAGAGTAGAAATCCTATGACACGGAGGAATATTAAATTTGCAAGTTTAGAACCTGTAATGCAAGAATGTTAGTATTAAGTAGACTTTAAACTTCAAATTCACAGAACCCTGGTATGGCAGGAGAAAAGTCAATAGATTTTTATGATATAGTGGTATCGGTTGGCTCTTCAACATTCCTTTCCTCTATCTTCTTGTTATGGGAGTTGTAAAACTAAAACGTGGTGACCTCAGAAGATAGTTATGGAGACAGAGCTCTATATGCTGTGACTTTGATAGTAGTGTTTTACTTGAACTAGAGTTTTTCAGTATAAGTGTGTATTGATTGGAAAAAAACCCACCATCTATAAAATCACAGTTGAAGTCTAGTGAAATGCTTGAAATCACTCCTCTATTTAAGCTAGCTATATTGTATGCTGGCTATTACATTATTATTACTTACATTTGTGGATTGGCATAGTTTGTGTATCATGAATGTTAGGATTACTCTGGGAATTTTCACATAAAATTTCTGGATGTTTTAAGTCTTAATCTGACACTAATGAAGGTTTTGGGTCTGATTTCTCATATCCTCTGTTATCATAAACAGGAGTAGGAGTAATTCCTGAGTGATGAAAGGTGGCATTTTTGTGGGCTTTGAAGAAGTTAAGTCTAATGCTGAAGTACAGACAGGAAACTGATGAGTAAATTCTTGCCTGTTTGTTCTGGGGAGTCTGAAATGCTGTTTTAAAAAGTTCACAAGTAGTTTACACTGAGAAGATATAGTTACAGCAAAATTCTCATTTTTTTTGTCTGACAGTTGCTAGCTATAAAGAGTGAATGTAGCCATATATAAGAAAATGTGGTTGTGTTCTCATTAATTCAAAATTCATTTATGTTTCCATGTCAGGACCAAAAGCTGTCTAGAAGTGTAAATACAAAGCTCCTATTGAAAGAAGCAGAGGTTATGTAATTTAAATTTAAGCCAAGAAAGGTTCTTTTGGATGTCTTGGAACAGTGAAAGATACAGGAAAGGCCTTACTTGCTTGTATATTAGAATTACATAGGGGTAGCACCTAGTGAGAACATATGCTGACCACAGTGAGATGCCTTTGCAAATAAATTGTGTACAGCTCCCATTTTAAGGTGGGTAACTCTTCTAATACAGAAAACCTCTGCCTTTTGCTTCCATTAAAAGCAGTTGTAAACTTAATTACCTGTTTGATCCACTTAAGAGGCCCAACTTTGTATTTAACTATTTTGTTTCTCTCCAGTACTTTTGCAGACAGGTCACTGCAAAAATCAGAGCATACTTAGGCATTTCAGACATAACTTCTCACATGCCTTTTAGTTATCCTGGGAAATGGAACTTTTTGACTGAAAAGGTGCTCAGTGTTTGTTTAGGTTTTTTAAAATAAATGAATGTTTTTTCTGCTAATTGCTTTCATAGATATATAATACCATAACCTAGATTAAAATACAAAAATACTGCAGTAAATTTGGATTCCTACTAAAATTGTAGTGACAGCAAATGGATAATGAGAATCTGTTTATAGCCACTTGCTGTTGTAATTGAACAATTTGTTTTATCACTGGAGTACTCAAAATTGAATATTGACAAAGGGTGGACATGATTCTGGCTGTTGTTGCATAAATTTTGCAGAGAACAGCATTGTTGGCTGTTGTGGCTCTACATAGATGTACAGATAACAAACTAAACAAAAAGTCTTAAGCAAAAGAAATATTTTACCAATAAAAATCAAAATGGTGGGATTGTTAGTTAAATGTAAGTAGAGATTTTAGGTGAATTAAATCTAGGCTGCATCAAGTAAACTAAACTTAAAGTACTGTACTAATATTACGAGACATATTAATTTAACGCTGTGGCTTTCTCCTCAGAGGAAGGGCTGGTGTATTGCAGTTCTCCCTTCTTGGCATCCAACAGGCTTGTAACTGCCCAGAGAAAGGATCTGGAGGGAGCTTTTTGTCCCAAGTGCTGTGCCACATCCAGGCTGCTTAGCTGGCTGCTGGGAGAGGCCTCAGCAGGTTCTGCAGTGACCCACTGTTTCAGTAGGTACCACCTGAAACTCTACAAAATGTGGTGCAGCGGTAGAAATTAATGCTTTGGCTTCTGGTCCTAAAGAATATTCAGAGACATCAGAAACGGAGTGCAGCTTCATGGAAAGCTGTTTTAAACAGCCTCAGAATGAAGAATGTGGAGCTTTGTAGGGTGGGTTTTTTCCTGCCAAAGTTGTATAGTTTGCAAGACTAGAGACTGCTTTAGAACACTAAGTGATGTTATGATACCAAAAAGTATTTCAAGTACTTCTAAAAGTTTGAGGAAAGAGAGCTTTATTTAAATTACATTACAGTTGTGGTCATGCAAACTCAGATGATGTGTTGACTGATTCAAGCTAAAAATCAACATGCAAAAAACTGACCTGTTGCCTTTGGGATTGCACTGTGAGTCAAATGGTGTGCACAGAGCAGGAATTTGTGCAGTCATTCTGCAAACAGACTTTGTGTACTCTCTGACAGGTTGTTTAAATTCAGTTTGTTAAAAATATAGTCTCTCTCTATATACTGAAGTCAAAACTTGCAAAAACGTAAGATTTGCTGGTATGTGTGAGTTTTAACTCTGAGCTTTCATTAGCCACTATTTTTGAAAATGGAACTTTGTTTGCAAAGAGGAGTATAGATAGCACGAGCCTAATTCTAGGGCAAAGAACATCGATACAATCTTTCCAACACAATTTTCTTCTGTTTTCTTGCAGACAGATTCAGATCAATCTATTACAAAAAGCAGAAGAGGAGGTTCCACATTTCCTCTTCATCCTTTATACCTATTTATGCTCCTGGCATGAAAGGCCATGCACAGTGGCTGGAGCTTTGGAGGGTAAACAGATGATTTCAGAACCAACACCAAATACCACAAACCCCAAATGCTCAAACCCTTTTTAGCAAAAGGGAGTTAATAGTTATTCAGCCTTCAGTGGTCGGTTGCAATCGGAGATGTCCCAAGATATTAGAATATATCCAGACACTGTAGAATTACACAGGACAACTGATACCAGGTTTCTCAGGAACACTGGTAAGTTTGATGGCTCACACGTTTGTTGTCACTTACTGCTATGGCAGAAGTTTAGCCCCTAGCTGCTACATCTGAAGTACTTGATAACTGAAGTTGAATTAGGGTTAAATATGGGTTCAGCATCTGAGAAGGTAATGCATGTGTGCTTTGCAGCTGTGCTGCAGAGACGGTGTGACCTCTGATGAGGCGGTGAACAGATAACTTGGAGGTGGAATTGCCAGGCAGCTGCACATGTCTGTGGTGGCCAACATCCTTGGGTTTCTGGAACACCCTGGGTACAACAGAGCATTTTCTCGGAATAGGCAGGTTGTAAGGGACCACATTTGGTCCGACCTCCCTGCTCCAGCAGGGTCATCCCAGGGCACGTGGCACAGGATTGCATCCAGACTGTTCCTGAACATCCCCCTCAGTGGGGGAGACTCCACAACATGTCTGTTCCAGTGTGCGGTCAGACACAGGTAAAGAAGTTCTTTGCATTATTCAGGTGGAACTTACAGTGCGTTGTTTTTCTGCCTGTTGCCTTTTGTCCTATTACTTGGTATCACCAAGAAGACCCTGGATCCATCCTCTTGGCACTCTCCCTTCACATACTTATAGACACTGATGAAGTCCCCTCTCAGTCATGTCTTCTTGAGGCTGAACAGGCCCAACTCCCTCAGCCCTTCCTTGCAAGAGAGATTTACCACACAGCAGAGTTCATGGTGTACTATATGTGAAGAGAAGCTGGACGTGCTCAGGATTTTTTAGAAACCACCTGTAATCCAGAATTTTTAAAAGAAGCAGATAAAGATCCAGACTGTTTGACAAAAAAACTTGCATATTCTTATCAGCTGGAACAAATACTATTTGAATAAACATAGTGGAATGAGTTTTACCAGGCACGTAAATAATTGAAACAACTGACACTTAAGCAAAGTAATACTAAAACCAAAATTATCGATTGTACTATATTAAAAATTGCTGGCAACCAAGAGTCTGTTTCTAGACTGTTTAGGGATTGGTTTAATTTTGTTTCATTTTAAGGGAAGCTATTGCCAAAGGCTAATGGGTTTTAGAAATGGTAAGAATAGGTAACAAACTCTTGATGTTGATTATTGAGCCTTACTCTTTTCCAGTCTTGCATTGTTTGTGAGGACCATCCATAAGAATAAACTATAGTGCCATGTTTAGTATCTCCTTAGAGTAGTAGTGTAAATGCCTCTTGTGAAAGATTTCTGTTTTCTTTCCCCCTCCTCAAGAAGTTACCTCTGTATGTGCTACCATGTGTCGTATTTGATATTTGAAATGAGAATATTTCTTTCACAGTTTGTCTGAAATACTTAGGAATTCTGCTTTTTGAACTTGAAAACAGACAATTGAGTTTCTCCATCAGTGTATGGAAACTCTAAATTCGAACTATTGTTATGCAAGTACTGCCCTCCTTTTTTGGGGGAACAGGTTGGTTGTTTCTTTGTCAGCAACCCTAAAAGTTTTTGATGTATATTGTGGAAGTCATCTATATAAGCAGGCTTTAACCGTAAAGAGCTTGTTCTGTAATTTGTTATTCTGGGACTCAGAATTAATCAGATGCCTACTCATAATTTACCAGGATCATTTCTAGACGCTACTGCATTTGAGGGACTGTTTATCCTGGGCAGATAAGCCAAAATACAAATCACTTGGAGAAGTGTGAGAAAAAACAGTAAGAACATTTCTAAGCTGTGCCTCAGTTGTGTTGATGAGATTCTGAATTCAGAGAAGACTTTTACATTTCCTCAACTCCTACCGTAAGTGTGAGTGTTTAGATCCTTGCTCAGTTGATTTCCTGCGTAAAACTTTGTTTCTCGGATGTTGAAGGAAGTTGGGATAGTGTAGACATCAGGTTTTTTTACTGCCACGGATACTGAGAGGCTCCAATGACACAGCACAGTGTTTTGGGCCACCAGCTGGTGCTGTAATTGCAAATTAGTTGAGCTGTAGCTTCAGATCCTAATAAAGTTATGCATGCTCCTTGGGTGTTTTCAGACGTGGGACCGGAGCCATGGTCTGGGAATGCCTGAGCCAGATTCATTTGGCTGATGGATTCTTACTCCATGCCTTCCGAGACAGCAGCCTGCTGAGCTGAAAGCGATAAAACCCGTGATACATTTAGTAGCTCTGCTGCTGCATCTCGACCTTGTTTTGCATAGAGCCAGTGTTGGTCTCTCCTGTGGTTACCTGTGATCCAAGGCGGCAAGGTCGTGGACTCACGTCGCTTCCAGGGGGGGATTTCATGCAGTGGGGTTCTGTCCCTCCTGCCTGGAAGTGTTCCCTGCTGCCTGTGAACAGGGATACTCCTGAAATACCAAGTTGACAATAAAGAGTCCAATAAACTTACCTTCACATGTGTGACTGTTTCAGAATCTTCCCTGGGATTTCACAATATTTCTAAATAGTCTGTTCCAGTTTTTCACTGCTGTTACTGTTAGGGGAATTTTCCTGTTATTCTTGTTTATGGAGGATGTTGTTAATACATCCCCAGGTTTTTTCCTCTGTTTGCTCTTTTATTCTGTAACCTTGTAACCCCTGTGTCTTTTTTTCATGCACTTCTGCCTTGCCAAGTGTTTGTATGTCTGCTCTAGTCTAAAGTGGACTGTTTTGTGCTTATGTTTGTAGAAAGCTGATCCAAGTTACTTTTTCCTTATACTTTAGATTTTACATCTCCCACCATTTTACTAATTATTTATATGGTAATGTTTAGATATCAAAACCATATCCTTAGTGTGCAGTGCTTCCCCTGCTGCCCTGAGTAAGTTGGGTGATGAGGAAAGGTAGTGATCTCTTGTCCTTCCTGGTAGCGTGGTGGTACTTTGCCTATAGTCTTGTATGTGCCCACATGACCTGAGCTGGGTTATTACAAACAGTTCCTAAATAGCCTCTGGTAGTTACAGTGGTTTTTTCCCTACGTGCACTATTTCATGACAAGCTACTCATTAGTGGATTTGTCACAGAAAAGGTTGTAAAGTGGTAAATCTTACATTCTTACAGTTTTCTTACTTTGGGGTAGATTTGCCTCTCAACAGGAAGTTCTTGCTCTTGGCAGTAATTGATACTATTTGGATTGCTTTGGCCAAGCCAGTGTTAATCTCTAGATCTTACAGTATGAATGCTGCTTACTTAATGGAGGTGAAGAAACTGTTTTATACATCTGTACTTTGTACTGTTTTTTTTTTTTAATTTGTATAAAGTTAGGCCCTCTTGGCTTATGCTGCTCTATAAAAGACATGTATTTTCATGAGTATGCTCCATGAACTGAATGTCTTTACCTGATGCAGGAGTAATTTTAGGTAGTTCAGGATGCTGCTTCACCTCTTTGAAGGCTTTTCTAATTGTTTCTTTAGCTGTTTCGGTGAAGGGAAACACTGGTGCTCATGGTGGGTCCCATTGTATGCTGTGTTTTGTGAGGAATTGTGAATAGTATTTGGTCCATTCCCAGGCTTTTCAATTTGCTTTGAATGCTCCTTTATAATGCATTGGCTACTTTTCTGGCCATTGTTAGGCAGGAAGAGGTAAGACTGCTTGCTGGTGCTTGTTACTGTATTTTTTCATTTGGGTATTTTTTCAAAGTGACTGTGCTTTTTGTGTTGGTTTTGGGTTATTTTTCAAGAATTCTTGCTCCTGTGAACATCTGTGTGCCCGCTTAATTTAGCAGATATTAGTTGTTATAAAACACTGCCTGATGTGTCTGCTGGTAGGGGGAGATGTTTTGCCATAACTAGATTAAAATAACCTCTGCTTTGAGTGGAAATGATGCTTACTCTGAGACTTAGTCTGACCCAGTACCATAAGGAAAACAGCTACTGGCATTCAAACTACTGCTTTTAACAAGGCCTGGATTTGATTAGACTGCATAGGTCACTGGTAGCCTTAGATCACTGGAACAAAAGCTGAAGTAACTGGTTCCTAAACCAAACCATAACTTTGCATTATTCAGTGCACAGTGTTGATGGGTAGCTGGCCAGTTTGCCGGGGCTTCTTTTCTCCCATGGCCTGAACCAGCCTTTCTGTAGCTTCCTGCTTTGATCACTCATTGCTGGCAATCGGAACCTTGAGTCCCCCCTGCTTGGTTTTGCTTCCTACGAGTCTGTTTGTCTCAATTTTAATTTTGTAAAAGGCCAAGAAGCACTTTTGAGGCAATTTGCATGAGGATGCAGAAGCGGAAGAACTGCCTGGAGTAGCATGTGCTTCTAATAGTTTATGGTGACATTATCCTCACTGGCATGCTGGTAGATGGGATTCAGAAGTAGTGTGCAGTCTGACAAAATATGATTAGTCTGCACTTACTGGTACACGTAGTGTCTGGGAAACCCTGATGTAAGTCTTGAAAGGCTTTATCTCAACAGTTTTGCTTGATAGCCTTTGGGAGCTTTTTTTCCAAAACAAATGACTCACAGCCCTTAGGTAGTCATCGTGAAAGCTGTTCTTTGTACATGGGAGGAGGGAGAACAACCAGTTCACCTTTTTGCTTTTCAAGATAAACTTTCTAAACAAAACAACCCCCACAACTAATATGCTGATGTAGGGAAGAGAAAAGGTCATAATGGAAAAAAAAAGTTTAAAGGATATAATTTTCTGAAGTCTGTAATAAACTTGTTATTTTTAGTGTTTTTTGGAACACTGCCTGTTTGTTTTATGCACAGAAATGCGTAAACTAGGTTCTGTTGACTTTGTCATGTTACATTAACCAAATTTTGTCGTTACATTTAATCACATGTTATTTAAGAAATTAATTTGGAAAAATGATTATGCATAAATGGAAAATGGATGATGCTACATCAGGGACCAACTAATTGAGGTGTAGTTTTAGCATATGACTGCATATGGCATAAAGCTGACAACAGCATTTCCCTTTTCTGTCTCCTCACAAAATACGTATTTAAGTCTGGTAGTTCGGTTTTGCCTGGTTCTGTTTGCTTACCTCAAGTTTGCAATTTATCACATAATATATTCCAGAATACGAATGCCTGGCTAGTCTGAAAATGCACTGTTGTGCTAAGCCCCTTATCTTGTGTATGGCTTACCTAAAAGAGGGCTTTTGTGGGGCAGGTAACAACCAAACACAACTAAGTCTTGCTAAGTATGTAATTAGTGTTATCAAACTGATGTGTGTACTATAGCATAGTAGTATCTGACTATAGGGTTAAAAACATCAACCAAAAAAAGACATTTAACACAAAGCAAACAAAAAAAAAAAACCCAAACTGCCTCAGAACTCCTTGTTTGCAAGCAGACCCCAAGTCCCTGGTTAGAAAGTAAGATTCGCAAAGCTTCTGTTAAGAGGGAAGATGCAAAACACTCGCTCTGTGGTTTAAAGATTAAACTTCTGAGAGTAGTTGTTAAAAGGGTGTCGTGACACTGGAAAAACCCAGCCTAGTAGTGAATGCTGTAAATAGAGGAGAATGTCCTGTGACATGAAGCTTAAGGTGTCTTAACACTGAAATTACTGTTGGAGACAGTAACAAAATAAATTAAAATGCTGGTTAAAATAGTGCAAGATTCCCAGGCAAAGGTGGTTTCTAAAATGAAGCTATAGCTGGAGAGGAAAGATAATACAATGGCTGGACTGTTGATCCAGAGTAATGAAAGCCATGTTACATTTCTCTCTCCGTAACAGCCATCTTGTACAATGAAAGAGGCCCATGGGATGCCAGCTGGATTGTGCTGCCTTTATGTGTTAAAATAGCGTTTTCCGATAATTACTGCTGGATTAGCTGAACTAGTGAAAATCCCTGTTCAGATAAAGCTTTCTGGCACTTGCAGTTAGCACAAACCTAAACAATGGATATGCTGATAAGGAGTCTTAATTTTCTAGTGTGAGCAAAATTGTTCTTCAACTCACCTTTGCGTTACAGTTACTCCACTAAATAATTTATTAGTACAAATAATCAATGAATCTATCATTTTGCTTTTAAGTACTCTTTTCCCAGCTGGAGTTTATTTTTTTTTTCCCAGTTGGAGAATATAATTATTAGTATAGGTTTCTACCTGTTTATTCCTATGATGTATTTTTAATACTTAAACCCACAGACTAAAAGCCTTAATTGGCTAGAGCTGCTGTTCTGTTTGGGCTGTTTGTATTCCTGCTTTCTAGGCTGAATTTATAATTTCAATTTAATGAGAAGTATTTGCTTATACATAATGGTTCACCGAAGAAACTTGAGTAAGAAAAGATAAGCTGAAAAATTAAGTACAAAGTAGTAGTAACCTATGAACTACTTTCAGTGTGGGATAAGGTGTAATGAGTTACACTCCTTAAAAAGGAGGAAGTAGAATAGCTGACATCTGATTATAACTAATATTAGAATTGGGTGTCTAAACAGCTCCTCTAGTTTTGATAGTAATGTAATGAATGCACTCTTACTACTAGATTAGGTTTTTTTGGATCTAATTGCTATTTTGAAAACCTTATTTTCCTGTTTTTCTAGTAAAGGAAACCAGTAACTACTTTTGTCCCTGCCCTAAAGGAAAAAATATTTTTGTCCAAACTTTAAGGGATTTCCCGAGCTGTTAATAAATACTATTGTGTACAAAGGACTTACCCAGTGGATTTTTTTAATATAATGCATTATGTATACAGTATAACAAACAAATATAAAAATCTGTAGATTTTTTTCCTTCTGAGTGATGTTTTAATCAAATTTTGCCTGCTCTGAAGTAAAATCTTGTACCCAAATGCAAACAGAAATTCGCATGCAGAAGTTTGGATTTGTTGAATAATTTTTGTGCTTGTTCATCCAGATATACTTAAAGGTACAATTTTTCAAGTCTGGGAAAGTTTTAAAATGAAAGGACTCTTAGGAAATACAATTCCCTTTTGCTATAACCAGTGGATGTGATGCAATTTGTTCCAGAACTAGGGGCTAGAGGTAGGTGGTATGGTAATGGAACAGAAGCCCTGTGTGTGAACGTGGGTATGTTACTGTAGATCCTGGTGCTTAACAGATTAGCATATTGTCCTGGTTTCAGCTGGAAATGTATTTAAGATTAAAGTAACTGCAAAACACAGTTGACTTTCGAGTCTTAAAATTCAGGTTTTGTCTCTAAGCATGAGCATTTGCAAAGCAGAGAGAACAACTGGAGAGACAGCTGAAACACTTAGGAACTGGGACTGGGAAACCAAGGCAAACACAATTTCTCACTGTTTAACTTGGTAACTGTTTTTCTGGTGTGAAGGCAGATCTCAGTGACAATATTTAAAAAGCTAACAAGCAAAGCATCCTAAAATGGGGGAAACAAAGTGACGCAGTCTTAAACATTAATTACGTTGCCAAGAGGTTTGAAATACTAAAAGAGCTGCTCTCAGGAAAAGAAGTATGTAATGGTATAATAAACATGTTATTCAATATAGTTACTTTTATGACCTTGCATTGCAATTTAGTAATTTCTTATGGTGTGTTTTATCTGCTCTGAAATGAGATTGCACTTTGTTTTTTTCACAGTGTAACCATTTTGGTAGAGTTTTGATAGTAGACCTGTTCCAGAGAGACAAGATATATTGAAAAATAGTTTTTGTTTTACTTCCTGGGATGACAATTCCAATGTCCATTTATGCTAGCTGCTCTGCATGGGTCATCATGGCTAAGCATCATGAACAAAGATATGGGAAGGGCTCTACTCATGCTTGCTACAAATGCACTGATGGTTAAAAAGGCCAATGCAGGATAGACAAGTCCGGGTACAAAAGGCACAGTGGAAAGTCTCCTTAGGTGGAATTGACAAGACGTGGTTCTTTCTGCCATGTCTTTTCTCCTTGAGACTAATTCTATGGGAGTTTTCAAAGGAGGCATCAGCGTTATAGATGGTGTGTCTCCATGTCTCCTGATTTGAGGCCAAAGTGGACCACTGATGGTGGTCAATATGGCCAAGACTGA
>WEIV01009552.1:9051-22201 GCA_013390005.1 Calyptomena viridis
CTAATTATTGGAAAAATTATTAAAAATATCAACAGAAGACAAACTGCTTTGTTCAAGCAGCAAATGACAGTGTCCAATGATGCAAAAATGAATAGAAATTCTGTTTGGCTTGTAATAGCCTATGAAATTGTTGGGGTCCTGGCAATACTTTTTGTTTTTTTTTTCAATAACTGAAACAAGATTGCAGTGGTATCAGATGTCTGGGTAATACAAATTCATTAGCACTTCCTGCTGTCTTGCTCAGAAACATTGAAAAACAAATGTAACACCTGCTGAGAAATAGCATCTGCTTGGAAATAATCTGATGCAAGTACTTTGAGAAACCTATGAGACTTGGATCTGCAAATGAGACCTTGAGGATTATAACAGTGAAAGAAGAGCAGTCTCATTAAAGACTTCAATAGTTGCTTCCTGTGATAAATTTTTATATCAAAAAATACATAAACTTGGTGTCTTAAGCATTCTGTTACCACTTAGAATAATAATAGTTTACTTGAAAAAAAAAAAAAGTGTAGATCTCAACTGTTCTAAAAATTTATGAATACATTACAGCATCTCTCTTGCTTTCATTCCTGAGAAAAGCAACTCTTGAAATAAAAGTGAGAGTATGCCTTTGGAAAAAACCCCAACCTTAAAATATAACTGCATATTATGCATGCAGAGGTGTAAAAAGCCAATATTTGCCTTTTGCTTAACAGTATGGACTTACTGTTGGTAGTCTGAAATCTGTCTTCATTGTCATTAAAGAGAAAGAGACTTTCTATCATGTTGATAGAGTACAGACTGGGAGAAGAAGGAATGTTAATTTAAAGACTCTGGATAATGCATCCATCAGTCAAACAGCCATGTGGGACTAACTTTGTGCAATGGGCTTTTCAAGTACTAGTTGCTGAATCTTGCTTCTTGGCTTCTGTTTTCTCCTCCCAGTCCTAGATACTTGTTAGGTTATTCCTGTGCCTGTTATAACATCTAGAGAGTGGTGTGAGCCTATGTCTGGTAACTTCCCTTCTCCTTCATTTCCCACAAGTGTAATGAACCTAAAGAAAAAAAATTACCTAATTTATATGTGAAAATGAATTTCCTCTACTCCAAGGCATTCTAATTTAGAAAAAAAAAAAAAAAGCCATGTCAAGTTGAAATGAAAAGTTTTGCTGTTCATATATGGTAATAGCAAAGCTTCGGTTTTGTTGAGTGGTTGAGTTCTTGAAATGGAAGTTTGTAGAGTTGTATAATCTTTTTTCATTCACTTTTTTTATAAAAGCTATTAAAGACTATGAGACTGCTCAAGCCAATAGTGAAAATGACCAGCAGATTCGGGAGGGGCTAGAACGTGCCCAGAGAATGCTGAAGCAATCACAAAAGAGGGATTACTATAAAATCCTGGGAGTAAAAAGGTGAGATATTAATTTCAGAGATGATGATGTGATGTTGGTTATTTAAACCAGCCCATAGAGGACAGATCACCTGAATTTGTTCTACCGAGTGCTAATTTTTGCTTCTGTATTTTGCTTCCTTCACTTTTCTGCTGTGCTAATTTAGTAGCGTTCAGCCTGTAAGTAGCATTTGTTTATAATTCCTTTAGAAAGAATGGAAAAACAACCTTGGTAAGAGGGAAAATAAATCATTTGGCAAGAAATTCTTAGTACAGATGATCAAGGGTCAGGTGAATTAATTGGGGAAGAAGTGAAGACTGGGAAGAGTTATTGAAAGCAATAAAAAATAAAATGGTGGCAGATAGTGTGACAGATCGGAAGAGTTTGGAAGACTAAAAGGTATAAAAACTACTTGCCATTAACCTTGAGAAACCAGCAACTTCTCTTTCTAATGAGGAGCAAACCAATGTCCAGTTCTGAACTAGTATTGATCATCGTCCAAATAATGAACTAATTTGATCTCTGCTTTTTGTGCTTTTTGTTACGATTGCAAATTCTTCGAACTAGGAGCTATACACTCTGCATAGTAGCTGGCAGTGGCATCTTTCCAAGGAAAGTAAATGGGTGGTGAAATAAGGGTGAATAATCTTTGTTTCCAGTTGAAACTTGCTTCCTTTGTTTTGTGTAAAGAGTCTTCAGTGCCACTTGCAGAAAGTTAACCAGCACCTCATAATTTTCCTGATGCCCTTAATTACTGTCTGTGATTAATATAAACCTGTGGATTCACTAGTGTGACATGTGAAACAGAGAATTAAGTTATTCATAATTTTATCCATCCAGAAATGCTAGAAAGCAAGAAATCATAAAAGCTTACAGAAAGCTGGCATCCCAGTGGCATCCTGATAACTTCCAGAGTGAGGAAGAAAAGAAGAAAGCAGAGAAAAAATTCATCGATATAGCAGCTGCTAAAGAAGTCCTCACTGACCCAGGTAATGATGCAGGGACTTCATTTTTTAATTACTTTTTTACACTAAGTTAAAAATGCAGCAAGTGAAAATCTTAACGGGCATTACAGCTTCCCTCTTTCCCTTTCTCACCTTATCCCTCTTGAAAAAGTAGTGCACTAATACTTGTATCCAATCTGTTACGTGAAGTCAGATGTAAATCTGGAATTACTGTGTTTCAGTGATTTTTGTTAAAAGTCAAATAAAAAATATTATTTCAAAGGTCTCTTTTTGGGATATAATTTTGCAGAGATTTCTAGGGTTGAGTAGCTCTGGATGTGCTCAGGTCAAGGAGACTTGTGTATGCTTCTGCCTCAAGTGCTATTGCAAAATGCATTTAAATTGTAACAGCACCTGAAGTATTCCAGCAAAACCCTGTTACTACTGTGCCATGATCCTACCTTGGCTTTCTTTCCTCCAGAAATGAGGCGGAAGTTTGATGCGGGAGAGGACCCACTGGATGCAGAGAGTCAGCAGGGTGGCAACAACCCTTTCCACAGGAACTGGAACACATGGCAAGGATTCAACCCCTTTGGTTCTGGAGGAGGACCATTTACATTCAAATTTCACTTCAGTTAGAGCCAAGACTGTTTCTGGTGGCTGCTGCTGTTTTTTACTCAATTCGTTGAAAAATAAAAAGTCTCTCAGTTCAAGACCCAAAATCTTAATTTCTAATGTTGTCCTTAACCCAGAGTCTTACTGCACTAGAAGGAAGCTGCTTCTTCCTTTTCGTGTGCAGTGGGTTTGCTTTGTGGTGAGCTTGACAAGCTCACACCAGCTGGGGGGTTTGTGCTGCCTGTGCATTTGTTGTGGATATGCAGGACATGTTTATTCCTGTGGGTGGAAAAAACAGTAAGATGATACTTCGGACAACGCTTAAATTTAGGACTCAAGTATATGCTTAAAGATAAAAATGCATGTAAATATTTTTCTGAATCGGGGCCTAATAAACATGGCAAGGGTAGATACAATAGTCTTCATGTTAACAAACTGTTGGTTGTGCTCAGCAGAATGATCCATCTTTCAGTATTTTTAAGAGGAAACCCTAGTGACCACCTGCTGTGTTGGTGATGCCATAGGTGGGGGGAAGAGGCTGCAACAATTGCTCTGGAAAAAGAGTGCTTGGGAGTAATTGTATTCATTAACCTGAAATGGATTGGGGTGATTTCCTTGGCAGTAATTGTCAGCTGTGAAAGTAAAAACATTTTTTTTCTGAATGTCATTTGGGGTGTTTATTTAGGTATGATTCTTGAGTAGTTTGCACTTTAATAAAATACCTGCTTGAGATTTGAGCAGGAAATTTGATGTGACACTTCCCTGACAGTGCAGCAATTTGTTAGTTCTGTACATAAACTCAGAACTAAGACAGGTCGTGAGATGAGTCTGCTGTAGACTGCAGGAATGTGATTTTAACTCCAGCCTTACCCTATAATACAACTTCATTTCTGCTGGGTGATGCAACAGGGAGTTAATGTTATGGGAAATTAAGTAATTTTGTGTTCTGTGTAACAGCCACGGTACTGCAGAAACAACTGTGCAAAAAGAGGGACTACCTTCTCCCTGGCCAAAATCTGGTTTATTCTTTTTCTATATGCACATACTTAAAATTGGTTTGGTGTAGTTGATGGAACTGTGTGAATGTGATATGTGGTGTTTTCAGGCTGTAGCTGCTGGGAGTGAGGAGTCTTCCTGTTCTGTAACTGAATCCATCATAATTGCTGATGAGTTTCATCAGCAGCCATTTCCTTAGGATGCAAGAATTAGAGTTCATCAGTGTTGATTGGATTTTAACTGGAAAACAATAATCAGTTGATAGGAATCTTCCCTCGCTTCAACTTGTGGCACTTGAAAGCATAAGCAGCCTCAGTAAAACAAATGAAATTAGCAAATAAGGCCTTCAGTTTCAACGTGGGTTTTTAATTACTGTAGTCCAAGTTGCTATTGAAGCGTAACTCTTGGCTCCTGCCTCAAGTACTTCATGAACATAATTGTGAGGCCACATGGTTTCATAACGTGTTTTTCAACAGTGATTTAAAGGTCAGTGTTCAGAAATTTATCTTCAAGCTGAGGAGCACATGTGGTGATTTCTAATAATTTATGGTACAAAACCACCTCAGTAGCCTGTTGAACTCCAGTGTTTGGTATTTCCCAAGTTGAATGACTTTCTGGATGTTCAACTTGTGCTTCTGATCTGTCAGAAAGTTTTTTGCTTAATCTCTGTACAAGATGCTCAGGACACTGTCGGAGTGCTCTAGGTTGGTGCGGCTCTCTGTGGCTCAGACATAGGAACTCACTGCACAGTAAATAACCTGTTAGCCCGTGGTATCAGCCTCTGGAGCCCTGCTTTTTCCTGGCAGGCAGCTCCTGTCAGGCCGGTGCCCTTGAGGGGGAAGCTCATTGTGTGTGTGTGCAGGAGCCATCACTCTGTATAAACACTTGTGTATCACCTTGTTCACCACAGACAGGGCTGTTATTTAAATGAGTATTGAATGAGCAGTGTAAGGAAAGTGGTCGTATTTTGTACATACAGGACACGTGGTTGGGCTGCACAAGTCACAGTTAAAGACCACAGACAGCTGTGTTTGTGTGCTGGAGAAGTGATGGGAACTATGTCTTCTTTCAAAGGACTGCCCTTGTTCAGCTTTTTTTTTCTTCTTATCCCTCTCTCCCTTCTCTGTTTTAAAAGCCGAGAGAATTGTTTCCTGGGGTTTAATGTTTTTTTCTAAGGAAGGAATAAGATGGTCCCTCATGAGTAAATTCTTCTTACAAGGCACTGATGTCAGAGCAGCACGAGTTTTTTTCTCTGAGGCAGCAGTATCGTGTGTGAATTTTGAGAATGAATGGGAAAGGGAAAATTACTTCTCAAGTTAAAAAATAAAAGGGTTGAATGTAGTCAGTAGAAGAGGGAAGATGGTTAGTACCTGAATGCTGTTCATAGATTCCTTCTGTGAAATACAAGTTCTTGGAAACAAAAACAAGAAATGACAGTGAAGAACAAGGCTTTAATAGTATTAAGTAGCTTCTGTTTACAGGAAGTGTTACCACCCTAGTGCTCTTCCTAAGGGCTTTGAGGTACTTCTGAAAACACAGAAAGACCAAGTTGTGTTAAAAAGAAACCATTTACATTGCAAGGCTCTCCAGATACGGTGATGCATTTCCCGATGTGACTTTGGGAAATGGAGTGCTGGTAACACGCTGAGTGTTAATGGTGCAGACAATGTGCAAGAAGCTGAACTCGCCTTTTTTATTTATTAGTGGGTGTCTGTAGTGCAATAATGTTCAACAGCTGAACATTGAAATAAATGTCTTGGTAGTTTGTCAACCCTGAGATGTGCATGAAGCATCGTTACCATAATTGGCCTGTATGTAGATGCAAATCTTCTCGTGTTGAATTCTTTCGGTTTTAATAAACTAGTTTTCAACTTGTTTTAAAATGAAGGTGGGGGGAGCATATTTTACTTGGTACATGCTTAATACTGATGTACTGATTATCAGTATTAAAACAGTGAATTGCAAACTGAAGAGCTCAAACTTGTGACATATACAGAAAACGTGTCAGCTTAAACTTTTTTAAAAAAACCATAAAGCTTGTTATCATTTCAGTTTTCACACCAGTGTTCGGAACAAGAATTATTCTTCTGTTTAGGGCTGTGATTTATAGGAGCTGTGCCAGAAACTAGCCAGGATAGCATAGCAGGTTAGTTGTATTTACAAGTGCCTTATTGTAAGGTATCATTTGTTTGCTCTGTAATACACACTTTTATCCATAAAATCGTAACAAAAATAAATGGGAGAATAATTTTTTTTTTCCCCCTCAGCAAATCTCTAAGTAGCAATTTTATGTTTTAAGAAGGATAAGTAAAGCTAGCCAGAGATTTATCAAATGTTTCAAATTATAAAATGTCTTTATATGAAATCATAAAGCTAAAAAGCAAGAACTGTTTTTTCTAGAACTGTGGGAATTATTTTATGGTATTTTTCACAATAAAGATATTTATGATGATGAGAAAGCACCGCTGTGTATTTGTCTGCCCTTCTTTCCTCATCCTGCTGTCCAGGTTTGAAGTTAGAGCTGTGCAGAAACGCAGTAAGAGGCTGCCAGAGTGCCAGCAGGCACAGGAGTCATATTCTGTGTTGGAGATGCTTGGAGTTGTAGAAGACAACTACTCCAATTGCAGAAATCTTACTGAAAGCCAGTTTCACAGTGAGACCAACCAGCCATTGTTGGTACATTCCCCAGGGTTGGATACTAAGCTTTGCCTGACGGGGTGCTGGGCCATCTCGTCTGCACTGTGCTTTTGCCAAGGAAGGCTGGACCCCTCCAACCTGGCATCCTCTGGTTCTGTGAGGCTGTGAAGGCAAGTACCTGATTCAGGGAAAAGGGTAAAAGTCTTACTGAGAAATATGTTCAATACTAAAGCTCTGGCTCATCAACAACACTGTGATAATCTCTGGTTTGTTCATTTTCTGTAAAACGTACAAGGTGATATTAAGAAGATTAAGACCTATAGAAGCCACTGTAATAGCAATATGAATATAAACTCTAAAACCCTTCATTGGCATAGTTCAGATATTACCTTGCATATTTACTGATCTGAAGCACATTTTGGCAACACGAGTACTCCAGGATGTGTGTTCTTCCCTTTCACAGGGCAGAGCACACAGACTGGAAACAACAACAAAGCTCTTTCTGCATCTCTTACGTTCTCACCCTGCAGCAGGTTCCTAGTTTTGAGCATTGTTGTAGTTTCCCTGCAAAAACACTTTCTGTAGATCACAGGCATTTAAGGACTTGCTGCATTTTTTTTTTGCTCTGTATCCATTAATGAATTTAATGGTTATTGTATAATACAAAAAGGGAGAACAGAAACCAATTATTTTTTTTCCTCCAGTGGCACCTTTTAATATTTTGTACAACATACACAATCCATTGGTTTGGTATTCAAAATATTATGATGTGCTAATGACTCAAATAGCTGCTTTAAAGAGATCTTTAACAAGTAGTGAAGATAGGGGTGGGACCCTTCTTGTTTTATAAACCAACATGCATCTCAAAAAAAGAGCTTTCTTTGAAAGTAGTATGCAGAAAAAAATACTGTAAAACTTTTACAAATATATAAAACACTGTAGGAAATTGTATGAAATCTTTTACATCTTCAAACTATCTGCAACAAATTACACTTCTAAAAATTATAATAATTTAAGTAATCTCAAGGAAATAGTATTTAAAGAGCTATTCCTTTTTTTAAAGCCTGTAGAAGTAATCCAATTTTAACAAGAACAGGATGCTCCAGAGAAAATGAACATGAAATCGATGTATAAATGATCCACTTTTTATATTGCATAACAGAAACTTCCCACATGGATACTCATAAAAGAACTATGGTTTCTTAAAGAACCTTTAACTTCTGGCTCAAAACAGGTTTTTGAATGTAGGTTCCATGCAGGCAGGCAGATGTGAAACATTACTGCAGAGTAAGGCATCAGGATGGAAGTATAAGCTTCAAAAAAAATCTCAAAAAACCCCAAACAGAATAATGCAGCAAGAAGTCCCACAACAAACATTAAAAAATCTATGTGACATGTTAGAGCTGTTCAAAATGCATAAAGGTAAAACAACAAAAAATATAGTAAGCTGTAAAAAAACAGTCTGCATGTCATATTACTTAGTAATATAACTTGAAAAATCAGCAAGGTGTAATTTTAAATACTTGTTCTTACAGTAAATAACTGTAAATAACCAACACCTGAGGACAATGACAGTACCTACAAAATATGCTTCATTTCCATTATTGTTTATTCAGTTATTTGCTGGTATGGAAATACTATGCAATTCATGGTAGATTCACCCACAGTGCAAATTACCTTGTCTTTTATAATTTCAATCATTTAGACTGAAAGACTGCATTAAATGTGTAGTCTTATCCGAGCCAATTTTGAAACCAGTGCAGCCTAAACAACAGAGCGCGTATTTAAGGCACTAGATTTTAGTTTAAGGCATAAATTCCCCATTTTCAAATATGTGTATTGCAAGAACTTGTCCCTGCAATTGTTGTGGGATCAAAATGTCAGTAGCCCATTAAAACAACGGTTTTGTGAGTACAGACTTAGAAAATTACAGGAGACACCACTGCTAGTCAAAAATACTCACAGATTTTATTATTTTCAGTTTTAAACAGGATGATGATAATCAAAACTGAGTAGAAACAGCTATCAGGTACTGACCTTCTGATGCAATGTGTGCTGGTTGGAAAATCACCTTAATCTAAGCCACAATGGAATTTTATGACACACTATTTAAGTGGCCAAAAGGAGCCTAAGAATCAAAAATAGTTTTTAAAATTTGTAAGAGTGCAGCAATCCTTTATACTGTATGAAAAGTGTCATTCTTTGTTTTTGGCTTCCAAGGTGACTTATCTTTTTGTGGTCTAAATTACACAAGTTATTTTTTTATGCCTTATCTTTGCTACACTGAAATTCTTTCTTGTTACCACAGCGTTTCTCCAGGGACAAAACTATGGACATAAACCCAAAATTCCTGATATTTAAATGGATAAGCTCAATGCCTGTAATATGCACAGAACAGTTTTTATGTACATATTTAATGTGTGTGTCCTCCCCCAGACTGACAATATATCTTTGAGAAGTTGAACACCTCTTTTCTTCATATTCTAAAAAAGAAAACCAAACTCACTGGTTACAAAATCCAACAACCCCAAGTACCTGTGGATTTCTTGTTTTTGTATTGCATTAAAAATGTTTTAATGACTTAGCATTAAAGAATGCTGCAAATAGTGCCAGGGTAACATTTGTAACTTCCACTCAGTCTCTCTCAAAAGATTGTTGAGCTGTTACCACTGCTCTTCACAGGCTGTGCTACAGTTCATCGTGCTTACGACCTGTAACCAAAGGAAAAAAGCAATTATAAGAACCAGTTAGATAAAGACAATTCCGTAAAACATGGAGAAAGCCCTTTACTTTCTATTTACTGCTGGTCAGTCAGTTCAGCAACATGAACTTAATTTTTGGAGTCTTGCTAAAATCTGACCGTGAGCTTTCACAAAGAATAAAACCGACTAAGAATTCTTTATAAGGAAAAGAGATTTGTTCCTTGGTTGGTTGTGGGGTTTTGGGGTTTGATTGTTGTTTTGGGTTTTTTTCTCTCATGTTATATAATTCAGTTTAAAACACATTAGAGAAAAAATAAGCCAAAATCTATTTGTAGGCTAAACCACAATTTAGTCTGGTGCAAAAAAGCCCCACATAGATAAGCCCAGAAAAGAAGTTTCCTACTGCTTAAAAGATGTGAGCTTTGGATTATCTAAGTGACGTCTAAGCTAATGTGCTTTATTCAATATTTGTGCCTCAAATGATGTGTGACGGTTGTGTTTGAGGTCCAACAACAGGACACCACAAAACTTTCTCTTAGATTCCCATGAAACTTTCTCTTAGATTCTAGCATAAAACAAAAGATTTTTATCCTCTCAGTGTAGCTCCTGTTTAAAGAAGCATCACACAACTATCAAAACCCACACAATTTCTCTGAGAACAGGGAAAATTACACAAATGCAAGATTTGTGCCTACTGACCCCAATCTTAATTTCAACTATATTAATATTTAATTTTTAAAAGCTAACAGATGAATATGCATGTAAATTACCTTTTTGAAATAATGATGTTAGATTTTTCTTCTCTTTTTCAATTTGCTGTATTAACTTTCGTATCTCAGAATCATAGTCAACCCATTCAGGAACTATCCGGGCAGCAGCCTCTAATTTTGGCTCTTTGGTTTGGGGATTGTTGCACTGAAAGTTTAAAATGTATTAGATGTAAACAAAGCAAATGTGAAAATAACATCTCTTCAAAGAACTTAGCTCAAATAATTTTTGTCAATATCTGCAGTGTCAGTGAAGGACAGCATGCAAGGTCAGTTATTTTGGTATTATTAAAAAAAATTATACTAAAATTATAAATAAATCTTGTTCAAATAAGTCAAAACATTTAATTGTAAATACTTTTCTTTTTCTCATGCTCCTGACTCTGTGTGTAGCACAGAGATGGCTAGCACAAGACTACTAATCTTTAGACAAAGTTCCATGGGGAGATACAAGAGATACACTAGCACATTGAAACGGAAGCTGATACAGGGTTTTTTATTACATTTGTGATGCTTCCTCTAGTGTTGTCTAGAAAAATGTAGGGATTGCTCCCATGAAATAACATAAATGGAAATCACAATATCAAGTGATCCATGATAATGGGGACTGAAAGAGGGTCTAGTAATTAATTTCAATCTTCCTTGAATAGAGAGCACTCATCTTTAGTGCACAAAGAAAGCTTATTTTAACAACTGTAAAGACATAAAGACAACAAAACTATTTACATATTTAATATTTACACCAGATTTCAAATCTCTGTTTTTCTTCCAAACTGTGTCTGAAGCATCACAGTGTGCATGGATTGTCAAAAATCGTAACGGGGGAAAAAATGGGATGGGGTTAATAATGACAGAGAAGATTTTCTCTCTCTCTCTTTTCCCAAGGAAAGAAGCTTTCCTCTTTCTAAGCATTGCAGTTTTTAAGCTTTGCTTTATCTCCTGTTTATAGTGATGGAATAGACAAAAACCCATGATAATAAGTTGTCAGGCTCTGGAGGAACCTTCTATGCAGGGAGTGCAACAGCAGCACACAATGTAGAGTTAACAGTATTTCATCACAGCTCCAGAAACCTGGCTGAATATGGAAAAATTACAAGGAAAACATGTATGGCTGTGAAAAGCTCCAATCCTGTCCACTTAAGAGACAGCTGCACTTCAATTTTGGTAATGTTCAGCTTTAAATTAAGCACATTTGGTACAGAGCAAGTGGGAGAGGTCTCAGAGGAAAGTACTGCAGGAAAAGGCTTGGAGTGTCCCAGTGCCTTCCAGCAAGGCTCCCTTCATGACATGACTCAAAAGCCACAGAAATCACAGCAAAGTTGTTAATCTATAAAACTGATTTATGTCAGGATCAACTCACCAAGTCTATTGTTTTAGCCTTTTTCTTGGATTCATCATCACACCAGGTTTCACACCAAAGCCACTCCTGAGGGAGAGACTTAATGGCTACTTGATGAATCATATTATTGGGAAGATCCTGTACAAATATTGTAAAATCATAAATTAGCATTGAATGTAATATAACTGGTTATCAAGTAGCTATTTAAAAGTAGAATATCTTTGCCTATTACCATTTCTACAAATTGTTCTTGCATTTCCTTCTTAGTGCTTACCTTGTTCTTTTTCAGGTAGATTCAGAACTTGGTCATGCTCCTTTCTGATGCCAATTCTAACTCTCATTTACCAGACAATTTTGTCTTGTAAAAAGGAAGGACATCTGTACTTCCTTAGCTTGACATCAGCAATACTTCTGTCTGATACTCGTGGTTCAGATACTGTGTGTCATACTATGAATACTACTAAAAAGTGGAAGTTACACTGTCTCTCCATTCCTTAAATTTAAAAAAAAAGACCCTCAAAAAAACATATAATGCAGGATTATGCTACTACTCTAAATTTAGGTGACTTTCAGGAAAATGGATTCCAGAAACTTGAGCGTGAAAAGGAAAAGCTGTTAAACTGCTATTCTGGCTACCTTCCTTACTTTACTACTTTTTTTTAACCTTTATTATATAGGCAAGTACTCTCATCATGAAAACTCTGCACCAAGGTCTTGCTGAATGCAGGGAGCAGCATTTACTACTGAGAAAAGCCTCAGGTGGTCCTTCACTGGCCATAGTTACAAATAACAGGGGTAATTAGTAGATCCATTTGTAAGCTCCCTCACATGTGCAACCCCAACACTGTATTTTAAAATAAATGTCAGCACTCAACTTAAGTGTTAGAAACAGTGAATTGGCAAAATAAGATGTGACTAAGTGTGACAGAATAAAATAGTACATATTGTTGCATTATGAAAGACATGTAATTTAATTCAAATATAGACATTAGTACAGAAAAATTGCATCAATTATAAGTTTACTATAAGTGGAGCCAAGACATTAAACAGTGAAATGCTTTATTTTTTGAAAAACTTTATGAGTTTTTGGAAGATTAAAAAATGGTTTATCACCATCTCAATGTCAAAAGACAAGAGACTGATATTCTGTTGTGCCTCTTTGACTTTCTAAATGAAATCACAATTCCTGAGTTACTACAATTCCCGAGTTGTGACTTTACAAATTGTTACATGGAGTAGAAAGTCAGCTGCCAGTTCCAGGATTTGAAGTAAACAGAAGAAAATAATGAATAAAAAAAAATAAATTCTAAACAAAATTACTGTACTGGAAGTCTACGTTTTATAATGTGTAATTTTATCCCTAGGAATCCTATACTCACTCTCCTTGGCATTTAAAATCACAGTTTTCCCTTCTATCCACTTCACTTTTGTGCTTTATATCAGCATAACCTTAACTACCACCCATGAAGGCAGCAGTTCTGGCAGATTAGCAAAGAGCTGAGATTGCTGCTTCTTTGAGAAGGGCAGTGAGCACTCCAGTCAGGTATTTAAAATAAAAATAGTAATTAAAAAANTTGGAGAACATACAGATGTATCACATCAGGATTCTACGTGTGCAATACAAGGCCACCAATTTATTCCATTGTCTAGAAAAAAGAGGTGAAATCTCACTGTTGCTGTTGTGTCAGTCTTTTGACCTTCACAATTACAGCTAAAGGATGCTCCAACTCCCTGTGTCCAGTCTAGTTCAAGTTTTTAGTGTAGCTGTATTTTCACT
>WEIV01009553.1:6667-17811 GCA_013390005.1 Calyptomena viridis
TTTTTAATGAAAAGGTATCAGTTGCATTTGCTGGTGTTTTACAACAGCTTGTTGAATTTTAAGAAATATTTATGCCCATATATGTTTGTGTATTGTTGGAGTACCTAGGTGTTTTAATAAATGTTTATTTTTTGAATTTGTAGTTTGGTTATGTAATTTTTATTTGGAGAAATAGGAATGGACTGTTTGGAGATTTGGCATGCTTTTGAGCAGTAAACTACAAAAAATGAGCTTGATGAGGAAATGCAAACATTTTAACTGTGCTAGGCTATCTGATTTTTAGGATGAAAGCTTTGAGATCATCTCCCTTAGTAGCAGTATTTGATGGACTGCTCTCGCAGATGGCAAACTATTCCCTCTCCTTAATTGCCAACTTCTGACCAATAGACTATATGGGAAATTGTTGCTGTTTGGACAGACAAAGCAACACATATATTTCAGGAGGCAAAAGCCAAAAAGCCAAGTTTATTACGTGTTAACAACTTTTATACTTTTCATTATGCATGCGTGTTCATATACGTGTTAAAACATAATAGGTTATTGAAAAACAATGGATAGCTTATTCTCTCTAACAATAGGCAACTCATTGCTCTACGACCTTCTATAGTTAACAATATGTTACTTGACTAACAGTATGTTGCTTAATTGCCATTTTTCACATCCACCTTTCTATGACTTTCTCTGTAGGTTATTGTTTTCTTTCATCTTGCTTAACTAAGCAGAACTGTGACTCTCTTCAACAAAGCTGAAATTTCCCATAGCAGCATAACTGTACTTTCCCATAGCCTTTATGGATAGGCTTTAATTTGATCAAGGATCAAAGCTGAATCCTCTTCAGTCCAAGGGTCCTCAGTCCAGCCACTAACCCCCATAGGAAATGATGAAATTCAATAGACTCAATAAGCAGAGAGTCTGTTCACTTTTTTTTTTTTTTTTTTGGACTACACGGTTATACTGAGCTTCAAAGATGAGACCTTATTAAGTATAACTAGGTAACAAGGTCAGAATTTAATCTTAGGGTCTAATATTGTATGTGTTTCACTAGGAATTTTCATAATCTGCAATTACACGACAGCTGTCTAAAACACTCTTCTGAGTTATTAATTAATTAATCTGTAGTCAGCAATAGCTCAGACTTGTGCTGGTCCATTATTCAGTTTTAATTAGTTCAATGGTAGATTCCTATTTCAGTATATCAAATTCTTCTAGGGTATCCTGGTGCTGGAGGTAGTGTGGTGTGTTTGTTACTGGTAAAGTGTATGCGAGGTATCTAAGTTCCATCACATAAATAACTCAGTTTTAATGAATACCAGTGTGGTCTCTTAAGCTTTTAAGCCCTTCTTTTCTGAACTTTTAGATGTTGGATGCTTTCTTACCTCACTGTCTTTATTTATTTCAAATGAACACATTTTTTATTTCTTTTTCCCTTTTTTTTTTTATTAGGGTATCATTCATTATGGGCGAGACAAAAAAGAGATAGATATTTTACTGTTCCAAGAAGTCCTCAGTTACGTGTGTAAAGTGGACAGAGTGCTAAGTTTTCCTGGGGGATCACTTCTTTTGGCAGGACGGAGTGGTGTAGGTCGTCGAACAGTTACCTCTTTAGTTAGTCATATGCATGGAGCTGTTCTGATTACTCCTAAAATTTCCAGAGGTTATGAGCTGAAGCAGTTCAAAAGTGATCTTAAATATGTAAGTCACTCAGTATTTTCCATTTTGTAATGATGTAAGTGTATATTAAAGAAAAAAAGAGAATATGGGAATTTTGAAGTACACAAAAGTATTGTATGAAGTGATATTTTAAGAGAAGCAAAATGGCAACAAGTAGATTTTTAGAAGTTCTCAATGTTTACATGTGTATGCTGGTTTTTTATTATGATTAACTGAAACTTCACTTTTTTGAATACCAGAGCTATTTTTGAATGTTGTGGACTTCATAAATTTGAAGTTTATGTGAATATTGGAAAGGCTTCAAAAATCATGATTGAAAAATCATGTATATATTTTTGTATTTGTATATATTTTTATTTTCTGTCTCTACTGTGATTTGCCAGTTGATAGGATAGTAGCTGAATCAAATAAAATTTTAGTGATTGATGAAAATGAGTACATTATTTAAAACCAAATGCAAACCTTGAATCAAGAGTTTCTGATTACCTCAAGCAATGCTAAAGAAAATTCTAGAGCTATGCCTACACAAGAGAGTGATACAATTCTATCTTTGAGTCATTTACATGAATATACTCTATGAAAGAGTCTAAATATTTTTTCATTACCAAGGTGTACATCTAGGTAGAATGTTACTTATATTTGATATATCCTATAGCTGAATCCTCTAGAAATCTTTTGTAAATATATAATAGTGTGTAGACGCTGTGGAGAAAATACATATGTAATATATAATCAAGGAAAGAGTATGATACTTCCAACTCAGGATATTCTGTTATTATCATTCTCTTATAAGCAGTACACATCCCAGGCAGTAAGATTTAAATTTCTTTCCTGTTTCTAGGTGATGGAGCTTTCAGGCATTGAAGCACAGCAGGTGGTATTGCTGCTGGAAGACTATCAGTTAGTTCATTCCACATTCCTGGAGATGATCAACAGTTTATTGTCTTCAGGTGAGGCAAGTCCAAAACGATCAATGCTTCTACTTTTACCACAGAGAGTCAGCAAAATGAGGCAGAATTAGATCACATTTTCTAATTTTATGTCTCTATCAGAAGGATTAGTTAGCTTTTTATGCTGTTTTAGCTACAGTGCTTGTACATGAGAATGTGAGTCAAAGTTCACTTAGCTGTCCTTTAACCTACCCTATAGTACAGGTGCGATAGTTAGAGTACAGTTCCTCTAATGTGTTTCAAAGGAGTTCCTTGTAACAGTATAACAACAAAACGAAAATACAATCTACTCTGTATCTTCCCTCTTATAATAAAATTCAAAATTGAGAAGTGTCCCAATGCTTTGCTAGATTGTATCGAGTCATTCACTTAAATGAACACCAGCAAAGCTCATTCTTCTGAAAGGAATGAGATGATAAATAGTAGTAACAAATAAGAAAAGTGTCTTTATTTTGCAGTGACTTTATTTTGCAGTCTTTTTTCCTGGCTTGGAGAGATCACTGAAGGATTGAATCTAACTTGCTAAATGCAGTAGTTTAAGAGCTGATCGATAAGAGCACTAGATTTTCCTGTCTCACAGTTGCAACCCCAAAACTCCTTGTATTATCAGATTTTTGTCATCCAGCACTAAATCTCTGTGTTTGAGGATCTAGACAACTGCTCATTTTCACGTTTCTGATGTCCTGGTGTATGACAAAGTCTGGTTTAATTTGTTTTCTGTGCAGTATTGGATCACTGTCTTTAGGTAGATTTGAATGAGCTTTGGAAATATGTTTCAGCAATATGAACAAAGTAGACTGTTAAGTAGAATCACTATAATTTGGTTTGTTGTTTTTATAATATGAAAAGAATGATTAAGTACATGGGACAATACTCATAAAAGTATGGAGGTGCATGCTGCCATGCAGAGGATTCAAGGGAATCCTTCAAAGGAATTTAAAGAATTATAGTGTATTTTATCTGACTTTAATTGATTCTTGAAATAGGAGAAGTTCCTGGGCTGTATAAAACAGAAGAATTAGACCCATTGCTGTCTCCTCTGAAGGATCAAGCTTCACAAGATGGATTTACAGGACCAATTTTCAACTATTTCACATACCGTATGTCAACAGAATTATAAGTTATTATTTATTACGAAGTTAAAAAAGTGATATGATAATGGAGAATTAATTTCCAACGTGGTCCTTCTCTTATGTGCAGTTTTAACTTTAAGTTAGTTGTTAAATACCAGGCAGAAATACATTGTGACATTTGAGGGCACAGAACCCTTAGCCTAAAATTTGTTCTTCTATCTGAAATTTTGTATTGATGAATGTTCTACAAATGTTATGAAATATGCTGTTGAAAATAATTAGAAGGAAGAAAGCTTTTGTTTCCCTTTGTTTTCTGGTATGTATAGCTTATACGTATCTAGTAAAAGCGTTTTGTTCTGTTTGTCAGTTATACTCCCAAATCACTTTGGATTCTGGGTAGTCATGTGCAAGTTTACAGATAGATTTCTAAATTATTTTTTTTCTTCCTTAAACCAACAAGAAGATTAAATAGTTTACAAGTAAATCAAATAATATGACCGAAAGAATACAGATGTTGACAGTCATAGTTGTAGGCCCTGGAATGACTTCTAATTGGTTCTATGGGTCCAAATGAATTGCAATGAGAATTAGTGGTATCTATTTACATACTGTCTTAAATTAAAAAAATACACTGTAATATACGTAGTGAGAATTCATAATTCTAAATTAAACTCTACTTATAAACATTCTTGCCCTAGTGTGATCTGATGTTATAGGCTCTTTTTTTTTTAAGAAATTACCTGTGACAAGTATTTGAAGAATAGTAAATTATATTTTATTTGCAGTAAGTCTACCATCATGTAGTCAGGTTGTTTTGTACTAAAAATTTAATACGTTACTTTTTCTTAGGGATCCAAAAAAATCTGCATGTTGTCTTGATCATGGATTCTACCAATTTAAATTTCACAATAAACTGTGAAAGTAATCCAGCACTTTACAAGAAATGTCAGGTTTTGTGGATGGAATCCTGGTCAGAAGACAGTATGAAAAAGGTAAATTGCATTAATTGTGACTTATTTAAATTAGTATCTCCAAAAATAACAGAGCTTTGGTGAATAAGATCAAGATATTTAAAGTTGTGAAGGATTAATGGTCACTGTGCATATTTAATCCATTTGTACAGTGTTAAAAAGACAGAAAATACTGCAGAACAGTTAAGCATTATTAGCTTTGTTAGTTTACCAAAAACATTATGCTTTGTTCTTTCTGTGGGCTGTTTGGAGCAACATGCTGACTACTATGACTGGTCATTCACAGCATTTAACAACAAAATAAAAACAGACTGCAAACAAATGTTAAAGACAGTTGTTTCAATTGTATCAAGTTTGTGTGGTGAGCTTTTGGTAACGGGGGGGCTGCAGGCTTCAGTGAGAGGCTGCCAGAGGCTTCCCTCATGTGTAACAGAGCCAATGCCAGCCGGCTCCAGGACACACCTGCTGCTGGCCAAGGCTGAGCTCAACGATGGTGGTAGCACCTTTGGGATAACATTTAAGAAGTGGAAAGAAGTTACTGCTCAGAAGCAGCTGCAGCTAGAGAGAGGAATGAGAATATGTGGGAGAAACAGCTCTGCAGACCCCAAGGTCACTGAAGAAAGAGGGGAAGGAGGTGCTCCAGGCACTGGAGCGGAGATTCCTCTGCAGCCCATGGTGCAGCCCAGGTGAGGCAGCTGTGCCCGTGCAGCCCATGAAGGTGCAGAGTAGAGCAGAGATCCACCTGTAGCCCATGCAGAATGCCACACTGAAGCAGGTGCAAGCACTTCAAGGAGGCTATGACCTGAAGCAGATTCCTGGCAGGACCTGTAGATCCATGGAGGGAGGTGCATGTGCTGGGGCAGGTTTGCTAGAAGGACTTGTGACCCAGTAGGAGACCCATGCTGGAGCATTTTGGATCCCATGCTGGAGCAGGGGAAGAGGATGAGGAGTCCTCCCCCTGAGGAGGAAGGAGGGGCAGAGACAGGGTGTGGTGAACTGGCCACAGCTTCCGTTCCCCATCTCCCTGTACTGCTGGAAGGAAGGTGTTTTAAAATGTAGTTACTTCTCTTTACTCTACTCTGATTTGTCTGGTAATAAATTAAACTAATTTCCCCAAGTCGAGTCTGTTTTGCCCATAACAGTAAATGGTGAGTGATCTCTCCCTGTCCTTAGCTCTACCCATGAGCCTTGTGTAATATATTTTCTCTCCCCTGTCCAGCTGAGGAGGGGAGTGACAGAGAAGCTTTAGTGGGTACCTGGCATTCAGCCAGGGCCAACCCATCACAACAATATGCTGATGATACCTGCTGTTACTAGTATGCTTAACAGCTAGTTTAAAAAATGGGTTTGTTAAGTGTATATCAGCTGCTATAGATCTAAGCACTGCAATCTATGCACTGTAAACCTTATGTTATCCTTGAATCTTTGCTGAGTGTCTTGCTTGATGGAATGGAGTCAGTGTGTTCTTTTTGAATGTCGATTAATAGGTAATATGTACATGTGCAGAATATGGATTAAGACTGTCTGATTTCCTCTGGAATTATGTATCTTTTTAAGTCTTTGACATTTCTGCTGTTGTAAGAGTCCTCTGAGAACTACTTGCTCCTTCGTACAGCCAGCAAAATCTCCTCTGCTTGAGAAAGCAGGAACTTATCAGTAACATGGAAAGGCAGAATTTATCATTCTAATGCTGTAAATATTCTGTAAATTCTTCATTCTGAGTAAATGTGTCTTTTTTAGTCTTTTCAAATGAGACTGAAGGTTTGTTTGGGTTTTTTTAATTTTAACTCAAGTTGTCAGTGTTTGTAATTTTCATGCAGAAAATCTTGTGGGTTTTTTTTAGATACCTGAAATGCTTCTGTATGATTCAGATGAACAAGAAAAGACTGGAAAAACACATAAGGAAGTTAAGAAAAAACATTCAGGTAATATTTTGGTAGACCCACTAGTTATTCTTACTTACTATGGGACACTTATTCAGTCCCATGTTGGGCATAGATTATAGCATAGATACTTTGTGTGTTTTCTAGCATATTCATAGACTTTAGTATTATTCACATAGCAGGCATTTTGCACAAGGGAGCATAAGTCTGGTACATACATCCTGTCTGATCAAATGCAGTCTCTTCTGTCACAAGCAGTCACTATGTATATTCAGTTTTATAAACTGATTTAGCTATATCTTGTTTTGTTCTGTGTCTTCCTTTTATGTGGGCGTTATTTCACAACCCGAAAAATTTGATGTTTTGAGAGTTTTTCGGTCCATGTATTTTCATTATTTTTGTCCCAGACCTGCTAATTTAACTTATTTCAGTCACTTCTTTCTTGTAAGCAATGCCCCATTTTACGGAATAATTTGTTTTTTAGTAAGATTTCAAATTTAACCATGTTAAAAATGAGGTCTCAAACATAATCTAAGAGACCAGTGCAAGCAAACACTTGCAGAATGCTACTTTTAGGCACTTTTTATGAAAGTAGCACTTAGAGGTCATTGAACTAGCAGAATATAAAATTGTGAGCAGTTCATTTGGAGTTTCTTGGTTTATATTGCTTTTTAATAGGCATTCTAGCCAATCAGAATAATGGCCAAACTTAGTATTTAGTGTTCACATTACCATCCCTCTTTATCCTAGATCCTGGTACTTAATCTAGACTGCAGTACTTATTAGAGTCATTCATTTATATGTAAATATGTTTTAGCAATTTTTTCTTTTGTGGGGTAATGCAATTTATTTTACAGTATCTCTGGCTTCTTTTGAGAAACTGTTCGACAAACTGAAGAGCATGGAATGTTCAGGAAAACCTTTTAGTTTGCCTGTCCTCAGAGATAAGAGAGAAGGCAAAACCACATGGATTTCGTTAAGAAGGGAGTCCAAATATTTTCAAATTCAGTTTTTGTAGAAGTAGTTTCTGACATGATTAGCCGTCAGTAAGCTGCAATTAATTTTTCCAGCTTTTCCAAACATCAAACAATTTCAGTATATTTCTTTCTGAGAAACATGCATTTCAATTTAATTACATGTTGTTTCTCTTACAGTACTTTTAAAAAAGTATAGTCTTTGTGATATTTTAATTCGTATCTCAAAAAACATATTCTGTTGCTCGTCCTTAGTTATTTTAATGTAAGATAAAATTGACTGTAATATTGTCTGTGTAACAAATGATGCTGTACAGGTGATTCTGATTTTTTGAAGTCATTTCTGGCAATCCACGAATCATGTAAAATATATGGAGCAACACCTAGCAGGTATATGACATTCCTTCGTGTATACAGTGCCATCAATGACAGTAAAAGAAGAGAGCTAATAAAAAGGCAGAACCACTTGCAGGTATGTGATTAAAACACTTTTAACATATAGCTTTCAAAATGCTCTTTTATTTGGAAATGTCATGTGTATTAATGGGCTTCTAATATGGTTGTGTGATGTGTTCTCTTTTGACGTATGCTCATACTGTGGTTTCAAGAGACAAATACTATTAATCTTAATGCACTTCTCTGTTGAAATGCCTGAAAGACTGAAAAGTGGTTTTCTTGGTTTTGTTAATATTTTTCCTCAAGAATGTATGAGACTGGGCATGTTTTGTGGCAGAGTAAAAAATACTTGAAAGCACTTTAAATATTTTCACTCATATGTGTCGGAGTTATGTTGCTAAAATCCCATCATCTTTCCTTCCATTTAAGTCCTACCTCTGCTTGTATAAATGTTCCCTGTGTAGCTTCATGTTTCATCCCTTTCTTTATATCTCAACAGCAATTTCCTGTTTTATGTGATTTTCACATCCCTCTAGTTTGACAAATTGTTACCTTTAACCTCATGGTGCACTTGTGTAGCTATGACCAAGATTCCTTTTGCTGTGATTTTCTTTGCTTTTGTGTCTTGGAATGATTTTGAATTCTTTTAGCATACATCAGACCTTTGGACAGTCCTAGACCAAATGCAGTTCATCCCATAGGTGTCGCTTTACTCCTGATTTGTATGCATAATATCCTTATTTTTGAAACCCATTTGGTATCTTTCCTGTCGAACTTACTTCCCTCTCCCCAGTATATTTCTGGAAAGCTCTGTATGGTTCTGTTGGATGACTCCTGTCTACACCTTTCTCTCATTCCTTTCAGCTCCTTTTCTCAGTAGCCTCTGCTGGTGTTTGGAAACTGCACTTGCAAATCTGTATTTTTTTCTTAAAGCATCTGTCAAAACCAAGTTACTTTCTTGCCTTGTATTCTACTCTGTTTTTGCTCTGCCTGCCAATATTTTCCCATCACTGTAGTATGCAATTTAAGAAGATTTTCATTTGTAGTAATAGAAATTGCTTTTTTTAGTTCATTTAGAAAGTAATCGTGGTTTGTTTGTGACAAACACTCACTTACTTGTTAAATGCTCAGGTTAAATAAAAGTAATAATGAGCATGAAAATTAGGGATGTGTATTCCAAGTCAAAATATCTTCAAGGTAATTTTTATTTTCAAATATACCTTGAAATAGTTCTATTATATGATTAACATAAATAAGGTATAAAGTGTGATTGAAGAAAATAGTTAAGCATATCTGAAACTTTGTTTTATATACATCTCTGTGCTTTAGAGGGTAGAAATAAAGAGAGTGTAGAAATAAAATCTATTTCGTTTCAATCTGTTTAATTTTTGTAGATTTTTTTTAGGGGAGATATAACTACATTGAATTAATATCAGTTAATTGAAGTTCTGTTGAATTGTTGAGAAATAGATAATGTGCTAGTTATTCTTTTTTTAGAAGTTTGCTATTTTGAGAATTTTGTTGTCATCTTTTTTATGTAGTAATAGATCTTACAGCAAAACATCTAGAAGTGTCAGACCTCATTCTTAGGTTAATACCAACAAGATGTAAACAATACTAAGAAAATGTTGAACAATAATGAAAAAAATTAGAATATTAGTTTACATCACTCTTAGTTTGTCCATATTATTTATAACAAACCTTCATTTAAATCCATTTAAAATTCACTGCTAAATATCTGATTATTTTTAACTTTCCTAGGCAGGTGTTTCAAAGCTGAATGAAGCTAAAGCCCTGGTAGATGAACTGAACAGAAAAGCTGGAGAACAAAGCATTTTACTCAAAATGAAGCAGGATGAAGCTGATTCTGCCCTTCAAGAAATTACAGTATCTATGCAGGTGGTGTATACAAGCACATCAAAAGTGAAAAAAACCCAACAAAACAAAAACAAAAACTAAAACTATGCTTTTTGGTCGATGTATCTGCCTGTGTTTTGTAATCTTTTCAAGCATTACAACACCTGATGCTTTTACAAAAATTTGCCTATGGAAAGGCATGAGTCCTGAGGCTTGAATTGCAACAGGACAGAGAATTCTGTAATTTAAATCATATTTGAACTGGTTGAGTAGGAAGAGATCAGTGGAAGTTTTGCATCTGAGTAGTGTTTACTGCTGTAGTTTAGTCTGTCTGAAAGTTTTCCTAGAACTTGTAAGTCCAAGCTGATGCATTTTATGTTTATCACAGATAGGAACTTTCAATAAAATATGTACAAGTAGCAGTATTTTATGTAACAAATACCAGGAATTAAATTTGTGGACTATGAGAAAGTATGTATTTTATGAAGTCTAGTCCTCAGAATTTAACCTCAAAGAAGGTTAAATAATACTTCTGTGCTCATCATTCCTTGAATTTTTATGCTTCAACTCAGGGGTAGACCTTTTTTTTTCAATGTGGTGTGCTTTTCTTTAGCGTTTTCTCAATCAAGTAAAATACTTGCACAGACAATAGATCTTTACATTGATACTTCTGGAATCATAAATGTAGGATAAGATGTAATGAATCAGCTGTCAATGCACTTGGGGTTTTTTTGTTACTGGTTTAGTCTGATGAGTCTGAAACTCTATGCCAAAGATGTACGTAGTAAATGCCTGGTCTTTCAAACCATTTGGTTCACAATGCTTTAAAGGTGCATTACTTCCCATTTTTATAAGTTTCTTTCTGTTGACAGATTTTAAGTACTTTTAGGCTCTATCTGCCTGTTACATATGGATTTGAATAATGATGATTACCTTGATGTCAGTTTTAGGTCTGTGACTGCTGTTGTCCAGTAGAGTTACGGGTTATGTGGGTAGCACATATTACATTGTAGGACATAATCAAAGAATAGGCGAAAAGCAATGAAACACGATGGGCTCATTGGCATCTGAAAAATTACGGTAAAATTTTGATTATTTAGATTAGCATAAAGTGTAGGTACTCTCTAACATTTTAATGTCACTTCAATTGTTCTAGTTTATGTAACAGAGAGGGCTCTAATATATGCAGACTCTTTTAACCTCCTTTCAGAGCAAGACTTTTGACCTACAACTGAGTTTTAAGGTTTTTCTTATTCAGAGGGATCGCTCAGTACATGTTGATTTGCATGAAATGTCTAATCTAGTTTTATGTAGCTAATGTTTTATGGATTTGAATGTAATCTTCAATAACATGCTGATCTTTAGCTAG